>JAXIVJ010001485.1:115000-136671 GCA_036785665.1 Chirona hameri | reverse complement strand
GTTGATTCCCATGTTCGGAGAAGTACTGGAGAGAGTTGTATATTTTACCCTGTTGCGTCACGTGGATCCTGTCATGTCACCGGCGCAACATGGTTTTATACCCGGTCGCTCCTGTGTGACCAACCTAGCATCAATGCTGAGCACTGCCTGGGAATCCATTGAGGAACGTATTCAAACATATTGCATTTACACCGATTTTTCGTCAGCTTTTCAAAGCGTTAATCATGCTCTCCTGCTCCACAAGCTCAAAAATGCATACAACATTTCAGATTGTGCATTGCTATGGTTTACTTCATATCTTGAAAACAGACAACAACGCGTAGTTGTAAACGGGCAGTGCTCGGCATGGAGCCCGGTAACCTCGGGTACTCCCGAGGGAGGTATAATCTCCGCTTTACTGTGTGCGATGTACGTCAACGATCTTCCTATTGGGATGTCCTCTGGGGTTCTGCTGTTCGCGGATGACGCAAAATTATACAGGAAAATTTCCAGAAGCTCCGACGCCCAAGCCCTTCAAAATTACCTCAATAGGCTATACGAGTGGTCAAAAGTATGGAAGTTAAAGTTAAACTCATCTAAATGTAAATCTTCCCGAATGTCATTGAGAGCAAAGCCATTAGAAACAACTTATCACATTGATAGGACTGAATTAGAGCACGTTGACTAAATTCGGGACCTCGGAGTTATACTTGATACAAAACTTACATTCGGGCCACATGTAGATAGTTCAGTGAAAAAAGCAAACAGAGCTCTCGGTGTACTCATTCGATAATTCCAAAAAGTCAGCCCCAGAGGATATCTCAATGACCGATCCGTCATTGCTTCGTACTGCGCACACGTTCGCTCCAACTTGGAGTACTGCAGCGTGATTTGGGGAGGCGTCGCTTCATCTCATGTCATTCGATTGGAAAAGATAGAGCATAAGTGTTTAATGTGGCTCAACGCTCAGGTGCGCTCTCAGTTGTCGTCGCTTGTGTATTGTGACTTACTGAAACATTTTAGCTTAATGTCTGTATCTGCGCGTAGAACTCAATACGATATCATGTTTTTGCGTAACATTTTCACTGGCAAAATCCGTTCATCATTTATATTAGTCATTCTCACTCAATGTACCCTGCCGCGCCACAAGACAACAATCTCGAACTCTGTTCAGCATTCCATATGCCAGGGTGTCAACTGTGAGAGAAGGCATTTTTGTGAGGCTGCCTAGACTGGCTAATAGGCTCGTAGATAAATGTTCCACGGTGGACCTGTTCTCAGACACTCTCATCATTTCGTGGCAAAGTAAGGTCATATGTCGCTTATTGTAAGTAGGTAGTCTATACGCGCTATGTACGTTTGATTTGTCGCCGGTGTCGAAATGTGATAGGTATTGCTGTGTGTAACTATTGTTACTTTTTATTTCTATTTCATTTTATATTCGTTTTCATTTTTACCTTTGTCTTCATTTTTGCTATTTTATCTTCACTATTTCATCACATATTTCTTATTTCGTATTTTATTCTTATATTTTAAATCCATTTGTGTCATTTAACAGCTTTTAATCATCGCTTTTGTATTATAGAGGATCATCTAGGTGATCTTTTGTATTATTATAGGTATAGATGGTTATGGGTGAGGGATAAAATGTGATCTTTTAAGTATGTGAATGCGTGTGGTTTTATCTGTGTGACTTCGCCCATAAATGGTTCACCCCGTCGGCGATGATGTTAAATAAATAAATAAATAAAATATAGATATAGAATATATATATATATATATATATATATATATATATATATATATATATATATATATATATATATATATATATATATATATATATATATATATATATATATATATATATAATTCATTATTAAACTGGACTTTCTCCACAAGAGTTAAGTCGTTAGGACTCGGAGCTTTCGATATGTATTTACATATCTTCGTCAGCGATCGTTCGTAAGAATTGCGTTAAATAGGTTACAGCGGATTACAGAGCAAAGTTACAGGACCGTTGAATTAAGAAATGGAGACAGCTTAAATACGTGACGATGTAACCACTATCCTTCTTTAAAAAAAACAAAAAAATATTTGACTAATAAGTAATGTTACATATGCGCAGGCACATATATAATTATAAAACTGCTAAATATGCAGAACCATTCGTGCTTAATAACAATATTTGAATAACATGATATCAGAAGAACACTTGATGCACATTGCACACATGCACATGATGACAAAAACGTCGTATAATCGGTAGCCAACGATCCTGTAACAGAGCGCCTGAGTTCCTGTTCACATTCGCGTCGTTTGGAGAGATCAGAACGACTTCACGTCTCACTGTCCGGATGTAGGCAGATTCTAGCAGAAGTCGCATCTGGTGGTTTGTGGCACGGCTAAGTATCTTGGTGTCGTCGAAAGCTGGAGTGCAGGTACGGTGAGTGCTAAACGCTGAAGTTTTGGCCTTCGAGCGGACCAATCCTGTCCAACTGTCTCGGTGCTCTTGAACTCTTGTACCCAGCTCTCGGTCCGTTTCGCCTATGTAGACAACCGGTTCACCTTCTACTTTGCAGGAGCTTTCGATTTGGTAGATCACGTTGCTCTCCTGTTGTTTTGGTAGGTGGTGCTAGGCCTTGCTACATAACACGGACCCTACTGTCTGCGATGGCTTGGAGACGAGTTGTATCCCAATCTTGCTGCCCGCTTGAGCTGGTAAAAGCAGGAGCCAGCAAATGGAACGGAGATACGGACCAGTGGAGTACCGACACCGGAGCCAGGAGGGGGCGGTAGCGCACGCGCTTTCAGCTGGAGGTCTGCACTTGCTTTGTAGATAGTTGTGTTGATGAATGTATGAGGATAGCCATGCTGGTGGAATTTCTGGCGTATGAAGTCCAATTCTTTAACGCGGTCCTTGCGGTGCTGGAGCGGTATCGAACAGCACGGATGCAGTCAGATCTGACGGCCGATCTCAGGTAGCGAGTCTCAGACACTAGTCCTGTTTCCATGAGACTTGCCATGAGACTTGCCTAGTCCTGTTTCCATGAGACTGAGTATAGGAGTTGAAGGCAGGTACTTGATTTGGGTCTTCATCTGTCTGCTTCAGCACCCGGTCACTGCGCTTACCACGGACGGCTGGGCCCACCAATGCAGTGAGAAGGTGATCATTGAACTTTCCTGCGAAAGCATTGAAAAGTCAGTTGGTATCGGACATCGCCATCAAAGCAGACTTGTCAATGATTCATATTCGTCATGAATCGATTCACAGTGATTCACGGACCATAATGAATGATTCAATCATGATTCAATCACTATACATTACCGTAATGAATGATTCAATCATGATTCAATCACTCAACATTACCATAATGAATGATTCAATCATGATTCAATCACTCAACATTAACATAATGAATGATTCAATCTTGATTCAATCACTCAACATTAAAGAAAAGTGTCGACTCCTTTGTCTAACTCCTTTGATTTTGAATGTGCGACTCTAAGATTTTATGAGCGTGATAAGGAGGCTATGCTCTACCTGTGTGCCATTTTTCATGCAAACCAGAATAGTCTGCTGTTTGACCTTAAACATATGACCTGCTCTAAATCCTTTGATTTTGAATGTGCGACTCTAAGATTTCATGAGCGTGATAAGGAGGTTATGTTCTACCAGTGTGCTAATTTCCATGCACATCGGAATAGTCCGCTGTTTGACCTTAAACCTATCTGACCTTAAACCTATCTGACTCCTTTGATTTTGAATGTGCGACTCTAAGATTGTACCAGAATGATCACTAGGTCTGTGTGTGTTCCAATTTTGAAGCTAATCCAAATAGTCCGCGAATGTGTTTCCGAATGTGAACCAATTTGACACGCGTGTTGTTTATTTTGATTATAAAATGATATTTATAATATGTATTATAATTTCAAATTCCAAGTTCCAAAAGAATTAATGACTTTACGTTTCGCCTTTTTAAGCGAATAGAACATTTATTTTGATTTTGCATTAGGTATTATTTTTTATAAAGCATGTGGAATAAAGCGGCGCCGATGCGACAATGATATTTGGGACATCCGGAGGTCATGCAAATGTTTGTTTATTATTTAGTTTTTGATATGGTATAGCCTAGAAATTAGGAAAAGGTGAGTACCTTTTGATAATTTTACGTGTGAAAAATGCGTGCGTTTACTGTGTAATTTATGAATCAAAGTATGAGTTAGTTACCTTTTCTAAGTATTTAGGTGCCTACCCCTGTTACGGACGAAAATTATTATCTTTGTGTCCGGTTCGGACCGTCCGGCGCTCGGGCGGTCTGCTGTGCCCGGCTGCGTCCGGTGACGTCCAGCGACACAGCTGGGCCGGCTAGTTCATATTATTGACAGGTCATATGTTTACTTTTACTCCCTCTCTTTACCTTTCCCCACACCGGCGGCCACCCGGGCTTCACGTTTCTGGGTCAGGCCCACGTGGGCCTGGCTTTGCCGCGATATCGTTTGTGTCGTGCCCACGCGGGCACGTCAGTACTGCGAAGGGACCCGCGTGGGGCACACGCACGCGGCGTGCGCCCCCGTCCCGGTACTCGTTCCCGTGTTTGTTATCATTTCGTCTATCTTTGGTTATTTCTTCTTCATTTTGGACATTAGAATATACTATTTAGTGAAAAACTCTTTACGAACAATGCTACCGGCATAGTGCGGATTTTGTCGGTAACAAAATGGTCTCCCGGGCCGGATACTAGTGAACTAGTGTTCGGAACTATCAGTGAACTTTTGTGCATTGACAACGAACTGTGGTGATGAGCTCGCCGTCGCGAGGGCGAGCTCCAAGCGGAGTCGGCACCCACAGCGAGTCGGCGTGTTCGGACTCCCTCATCTCGTGGCTCCCGCATCAGTGAGCTCCGAATAAAGACCGAGCTCGCCAGGCTCAATGCGACTCAGGAGGAGAGAGCGGCTGCTGCGCGGATAGCGGCCGCTCGGGCGGAGGCGGGCGCCCAAGCTGCGCGAGCTCGGGCGGAGGCGGACGCCCAAGCGCAGGTTGCCCGTGATGAACTCGAGCGCAATGAGCTGGAGCTCAGGCTTGTTCAAGAAGATGCGCTGGCTCACGGTGACCAAGTTGAAGCTGCTCTCCAGTCCCGCCCGGCGCTCCAACGCCCTGCATCATCAGCGGCATCGCAGCCGTTGCAGCATCGGTTCTGCCCGGCAATGACGCACGGGAGCGCACGCGGAGCTGGATTGAGCGGCTCTCCAGCCGGTCAGAAGCAGAAAGCCCAACGACCAGACGGCTGGAGCACCGCAGAGACCCAGCGCTACCGAAGCTCCAACTGGACAAGTTCGACGGCTCGCCGCTGGAGTGGCCGCGCTGGAGCTCGCTATTCAGAGCTCTGGTGCACGAGCATCAGGGCCTGACCGACACAGAAAGGCTGACGCATCTACAGTCCTGTCTGACCGGTGAGGCCCGCGAAGCAGTCGGAGGCTTGCTCTGCGACGGCCAGCTGTACGGCGAAGCTCTCAGCGAGCTCGAGCGCCAGTTCGGCGACCCAGGCCACGTGGTGCGAGCCAGCCTGAACCGGCTGCTGGCCACTCCACCGGCTAAGAACAACGACGTCAGCTCGCTCCGCGCCCTGTCAACTGTCTTGCACAACACTGTAATGGTGCTCGGCTCGATGAGGTACGACGCCGACCTGGCAGCGACAGCTAACCTGCAGCAGGTCGTCGTCAAGCTTCCACGCGCCGTAGCGTGGCGCTGGGGGGAGCACGTCATGAACCTCCGGCCAGTGACCCCGGCTCTAGATAGGTGGCTCCGGGGGCACGTCGATGCCGGTCGGCTGGTCTGCGCTCCAGATGGTGACGTCAGCCCGACCAAGCCAGGCAAGCCCAGCACTGCCCCAGCTGACCGCTATCGGCGCAGTGCGTTCACGGTCACGGCCAAGACTGCGCGACGGCCGACCGGGCAATCAGTGAACGACTGCGTGAAGTGTGGCGGGTCCCACGCGGTGGTTAATTGCCCGCAATTCACTGCAAACACTGTGAGCGAGCGTGCGAAGCTGGTGCGAGACAAAGGGCTGTGCTGGCTGTGCCTTCGCGGGGGACACCAGGCACGTGTTTGCCCAGACAGAAGCCCATGCGACGCAGCCCCGGGCTGTAAAGGGTGGCACCATCCGCTGCTGCACAGCGCCCCGCGCCTGTTCCCGTCTCGACCAGCTGCACCACCAAAAACCGACACTGACCACAGTTACGTCGGTACTACAAGAGCGAATACCGGTACCAGCGTTCTCCTGCAGATTCTACCGGTAACGGTCCGAGGCCCTAACGGACAGCGTGTCGTGAACACCATGCTGGATCTCGGCAGTCAGGTATCGCTGATCACCGAGCAGCTGGCGAGTGACCTGGGGCTGCACGGACCCACTGAACCCCTGTGTTTGGGCACAGTGGCAGGCAGCTCGACGTACGCCTCGAAACGTGTCGATCTGAGGGTGCAACCGTTAAATGGTGACGGAGATTACCCGGTCAGAGGTGTCCGCACCCCACCCGTGATCAACATGTCCGGCTCGGCAGTGAACTGGCCCAAAGAGAAGACGAAGTGGACTCACCTGATGGACCTAAATATCGCCAAAGTGACCGCAGAGCCAGTCCACATGCTGATCGGGGCTGACGCCATGGACATCATCATGCCGTTGTCAGTGCGGCAGGGGCCAGCCGGTGCTCCCTGGGCCGTAACAACCCGTCTCGGATGGGTCGCGACCGGCAAGCTGCCAGAGAGCGTCCTGAGCAGCCAAACCCACCACGTAAACTTCCTGCGCGTCACAGAAGAAGCAGAACTCCATGAACAAGTGTCTCAGTGGTGGAGTACCGAGTCGTTCGGAACTAAGTACCAAGACACTCCGCGACGGTCAAAGCAGGACGAATCGGCGCTGCAGATCCTGAGCACCATCACTCGCCGGGCCGGCGGACGTTACGAGACCGGCCTGCTGTGGGCATCGCCATCCGTGCAGCTCTCCGGAAACTTCGGCAGTGCTCTGTCCCGTCTCAGGTCCATGGAACGCAAGCTGGACCGCGACTCAGAGCTAGCCAGAGCGTACAGCGCAACGATCGAGGAGTACATCCGAGAGGGACACGCACGGAGGCTGCTGCCGACAGAACTGGCCGTGCGGCATGAGCGGGAGTGGTACCTACCGCACCATGCTGTCACCAGTCCAAACAAACCGGGAAAGGTGCGCGTGGTGTTTGACGCCGCGGCGCGCTTCGGCGGCACGTCACTGAACGACAATCTACTGACGGGACCGGATCTGACCAACAGCCTCGTCGGCACATTCTCATGCGGTTCCGTCAGCGTCCAGTCGCGCTCACCGCCGACATAAAGGCGATGTTTCATCAGGTCCGCGTTCGACCGGCCGACCAGCCAGCTCTCCGGTTCCTGTGGCGTGGCTCCGACCGAGAGCGGCCGCCAGACGTATATCAGATGCAGGTGCTGATCTTCGGGGCAGCCTCATCTCCCTGCTCGGCCACGTATGCACTACAGAGGTGTGCTGACGACCAGCAGCACCAGTATCCAGCTGCCGCCGCGGCCGTCCACACACGCTTCTACGTGGACGACTACCTCGATTCAGTCGAAAACGACAGAGAAGCTGCAGTGATGCAGGACGACCTCACCAGCCTGCTGAATACCGGCGGCTTCAGCCTGAAAAAATGGACAAGTTCATCTCACATGGCACTGAAAGAAGTCCCAGCGGAAGACCGCAGCCGCGACACACGCGACCTTGACCTCGACGGGTCGCAGTGTGAGCGGGCGCTGGGTGTCGTCTGGAACGTGTCAGCTGACACACTCACGTTCAAGTCAGCTGACAACAAAACCCCAGCCACGAAGCGCGGCATTCTGAGTGCTGCGTCCTCCGTGTTCGACCCCCTGGACTCTGCGAGCCAAAAGCCTGATGCAAAACATCTGGCGAAGTGGCACCGTGTACAGACACACCGTGTACAGACACACCGTGTACAGACACACCGTATACAGACACACCGTGTACAGACACACCGTGTACAGACACCGTGTACAGACACACCGTGTACAGACACACCGTGTACAGACACACCGTATACAGACACACCGTGTACAGACACACCGTGTACAGACACCGTGTACAGACACACCGTGTACAGACACACCGTATACAGACACACCGTGTACAGACACCGTGTACAGACACCGTGTACAGACACACCGTGTACAGACACACCGTGTACAGACACACCGTATACATACACACCGTGTACAGACACACCGTGTACAGACACACCATGTACAGACACCGTGTACAGACACACCGTGTACAGACACACCGTGTACAGACACACCGTGTACAGACACACCGTATACAGACACCGTGTACAGACACACCGTGTACAGACACCGTGTACATACACCATGTACAGGCACCGTGTACAGACACCATGTACAGACACCATGTACAGACACACCGTGTACAGACACCGTGTACAGACACACCGGGTACAGACACCGTGTACAGACGCCGTGTACAGACACACCGCATACAGACACCGTGTACAGACACCGTGTACAGACACACCGTGTACAGACACCGTGTACATACACCATGTACAGACACCATGTACAGACACACCGTGTACAGACACACCGTATACAGACACCGTGTACAGACACACCGTGTACAGACACCGTGTACATACACCATGTACAGACACCGTGTACAGACACCGTGTACACACACCATGTACAGACACACCGTGTACAGACACCGTGTACAGACACACCGGGTACAGACACCGTGTACAGACGCCATGTACAGACACACCGTGTACAGACACACCGTATACAGACACCGTGTACAGACACACCGTGTACAGACACCGTGTACATACACCATGTACAGACACCGTGTACAGACACCGTGTACAGACACCATGTACAGACACCATGTACAGACACACCGTGTACAGACACACCGTGCACAGACACCGTGTACAGACACACCGTGTACAGACACCGTGTACAGACACCGTGTACAGACACACCGGGTACAGACACACCGTGTACAGACACACCGTGTACAGACACCGTGTACAGACACCATGTACAGACACCATGTACAGACACACCGTGTACAGACACACCGTGCACAGACACCGTGTACAGACACACCGTGTACAGACACCGTGTACAGACACCGTGTACAGACACACCGTGCACAGACACCGTGTACAGACACACCGTGCAAAGACACCGTGTACAGACACCGTGTACAGACACACTGTGTACAGACACACCGTGTACAGACACCGTGTACAGACACCGTGTACATACACACCGTGTACAGACACACCGTGTACAGACACACCGTGTACAGACACCGTGTACAGACACCGTGTACAGACACACCGTGTACAGACACACCGTGTACAGACACCGTGTACAGACACCGCGTACATACACACCGTGTACAGACACCGTGTACAGACACCGTGTACAGACACCGTGTACAGACACCGTGTAAAGACACACCGTGTACAGACACCGTGTACAGACACACCGGGTACAGACACCGTGTACAGACACCGTGTACAGACACACCGTGTACAGACACACCGTGTACAGACACACCGTGTACAGACACACCGTGTACAGACACACCGTGTACAGACACCGTGTACAGACACCGTGTACAGACACACCGTGTACAGACACACCGTGTACAGACACCGTGTACAGACACCGCGTACATACACACCGTGTACATACACCGTGTACAGACACCGTGTACAGACACCGTGTAAAGACACACCGTGTACAGACACCGTGTACAGACACACCGGGTACAGACACCGTGTACAGACACCGTGTACAGACACACCGTGTACAGACACACCGTGTACAGACACACCGTGTACAGACACACCGGGTACAGACACCGTGTACAGACACCGTGTACAGACACACCGTGTACAGACACACCGTGTACAGACACACCGTGCACAGACACCGTGCACAGACACCGTGTACAGACACACCGTGTACAGACACCGTGTACAGACACCGTGTACAGACACACCGTGTACAGACACACCGTGTACAGACACACCGTGTACAGACACCGTGTACAGACACCGTGTACAGACACCGTGTACAGACACACCGTGTACAGACACCGCGTACATACACACCGTGTACAGACACACCGTGTACAGACACCGTGTACAGACACCATGTACAGACACCGTGTACAGACACCATGTACAGACACCGTGTACAGACACACCGTGTACAGACACCATGTACAGACACCGTGTACAGACACCATGTACAGACACCGTGTACAGACACACCGTGTACAGACACACCGTGTACAGACACACCGTGTACAGACACACCGGGTACAGACACCGTGTACAGACACCGTGTACAGACACCGTGTACAGACACACCGTGTACAGACACACCGGGTACAGACACACCGTGTACAGACACCGTGTAAAGACACCGTGTACAGACACACCGTGTACAGACACACCGGGTACAGACACCGTGTAAAGACACCGTGTACAGACACACCGTGTACAGACACACCGGGTACAGACACCGTGTAAAGACACCGTGTACAGACACACCGTGTACAGACACACCGTGTACAGACACACCGGGTACAGACACCGTGTACAGACACCGTGTAAAGACACACCGTGTACAGACACACCGGGTACAGACACCGTGTACAGACACTGTGTACAGACGCCGTGTACTGACGCCGGGTACAGACACACGCGTACAGACACCGTGTACAGACACCGTGTACAGACACACGCGTACAGACACCGTGTACAGATACACCATGTACAGACACCGTGTACAGACACCGTGTACAGACGCCGTGTACATACACCGTGTACAGACACCGTGTACAGACACCATGTACAGACACCGTGTACAGACACACCGTGTACAGACACACCGTGTACAGACACACCGTGTACAGACACCATGTACAGACACCGTGTACAGACACCGTGTACAGACACACCGTGTACAGACACCGTGTACAGACACCGTGTACAGACACCGTGTACAGACACCGTGTAAAGACACACCGTGTACAGACACCGTGTACAGACACACCGGGTACAGACACCGCGTACAGACACCGTGTACAGACACACCGTGTACAGACACCGTGTACAGACACACCGGGTACAGACACCGCGTACAGACACCGTGTACAGACACACCGTGTACAGACACACCGTGTACAGACACACGCGTACATACACACCGTGTACAGACACACCGGGTACAGACACCGCGTACAGACACCGTGTACAGACACACCGTGTACAGACACCGTGTACAGACACACCGTGTACAGACACACCGTGTACAGACACCGTGTACAGACACCGTGTACTGACGCCGGGTACAGACACACGCGTACAGACACCGTGTACAGACACCGTGTACAGACACACGCGTACAGACACCGTGTACAGATACACCATGTACAGACACCGTGTACAGACACCGTGTACAGACACCGTGTACAGACGCCGTGTACATACACCGTGTACAGACACCATGTACAGACACCGTGTACAGACACACCGTGTACAGACACCATGTACAGACACCGTGTACAGACACCGTGTAAAGACACACCGTGTACAGACACCGTGTACAGACACACCGGGTACAGACACCGCGTACAGACACCGTGTACAGACACACCGTGTACAGACACCGTGTACAGACACACCGTGTACAGACACCGCGTACAGACACCGTGTACAGACACATCGTGTACAGACACACCGTGTACAGACACACCGTGTACAGACACACCGTGTACAGACACACGCGTACAGACACACCGTGTACAGACACCGTGTACAGACACACCGTGTACAGACACACCGTGTACAGATACACCGTGTACAGACACCGTGTACAGACACCGTGTACATACACCGTGTACAGACACTGTGTACAGACGCCGTGTACTGACGCCGGGTACAAACACACGCGTACAGACACCGTGTACAGACACACCGTGTACACACACCGTGTACAGACGCCGTGTACATACACCATGTACAGACACCGTGTACAGACACACCGTGTACAGACACACCGTGTACAGACACACCGTGTACAGACACCGTGTACACACACCGTGTACAGACACCGTGTACACACACCGTGTACAGACGCCGGGTACAGACACCGTGTACATACACACCATGTACAGACACCAGTGGCGTATTTAGAAATCAGCCAAGAGGGGGGGGGCACATGCTTTTGGAGCACAATTCATGTTTTGAGTCTTGTCTTACCAGGGGCGTCGCCACCGGGGGGGGGGGGGGGGGCAAGTTCGCTCGGAACTAGTGATGCCAAAAAAAATCACCAAATGCAGGGACCGGCACCACCACCGCCACCGCACACAATTTGGTTGGCACCGCACAAAGCCCGGCCAACATCTGGCAGCACCGCACCAGGCCCGGCAGCCTGCCCGCATAACTGCTTTATTCTAGCCTTAAACTCTTAAAATAGGAATAGACAGAGAA
Source organism: Chirona hameri (assembly GCA_036785665.1). Classification (NCBI taxonomy): domain Eukaryota; kingdom Metazoa; phylum Arthropoda; class Thecostraca; order Balanomorpha; family Balanidae; genus Chirona; species Chirona hameri. The sequence goes on along the minus strand of JAXIVJ010001485.1, from coordinate 124,104 downwards.
GAAAAAGCATGCTGGATGGCATAGCACATATCCAAATGAGAAGGTTATCTATGGATGATTTGTGGATTGCTAATGGATTGCCATAATTGAAAGTTCGGAGTGCTTCCCCAGTGACGTCACACCTAATGTTAAACCGCCGGGCGATCCACACATAGGAAATGCCGGGACGACGCCCCCTGGTGGCACTGGTGCGCGGTTGCGTATCAGACCAAAATCGGGTCCGCTGATGATTGGCCATGATTGGTGCATTCAAACACCAAAAGAAATGCAGGCCAGCTGATGCTCGTTCCTACGATTCCGGAGATACCAAATAACAAATTTACCGGGACCGGAGCCGGGTCGGGAAAGTCGGGATATCGGATTGTTTTCTATTTCAGCGTTAAATCTGTTAGATGAAACCGGTTGTAACTTATTCATAATAAATTAGTGTATGATATTGATGTTCCCATTGTAATATTCAAAGAGATATAGGTAGACAATGCTTATTTTGTTCAAGAACCATATAGATAATACGTATAAAACCGCTTGAATTATCAGTAAAAAAAACTTTGTCCTGGTTATCTTGAAATTTACACACAAATGGAGTCCGTGCCGAATGGACACATCATATTATTCTGGAGTGTGATTTCGGCGCCAAGGGGGGGGGGGGCATGGCCCGCATGCCCCCCCCCCCCTTAAATACGCCACTGACAGACACCGTGTACAGACACACACGTACAGACACCGTGTACAGACACACACATGCGGAACTTTATATACTTTTGAGGTTGTATGTACAACTGCATCCTCAAAAACTACAACCCCAATCATGAATATTACAACCCCAACATTGCCAGTGAATGCCTACCCAAGTAAATCAATACTGTAAACGGTACGCAAAACCAAAGGACTTTTCACCAAAGGATTTTTCAATAACAATCATAACAAAACAATTAATAAATATATGAACACAGAAAAGGACAAACTTTACAATGTTAGTAAAGTTTGTCATAAAACAACATTTAAAATCCAACAATAGGTAGTACAACATGTTATCCCAAAATTACTGAGAAAGACTATGTAGGTACCCAGGGGTGCAGGGTCATATTCAGTTGGGTCATAAACACTATAGAACAACACTGCTTACTGACAAATGGGTAACATTTTTGTCAATTTCAGACACCCACAAAATGGCAATCTATAGGTGTTAACATAAAAACATGAGCAAAACAAGATTGAGTGTAGCATATTTTACATTGGGCTTAGTTCTGGATAGGTCACACATTTAACATTATAATGCACCCTTACGCGATTGGCAAAAGTTATATTACATTTTGAGCTAAAATATGTTGGTGAAATTGACACTTAATGAAGAACTTGAACAATATTATAAATATTTTGGTGTGTGAAAGACGTGCAGGCATACCAATCATCCTGACCTGGAAAAAGACCACAAATAACCATAGACCCAAATCAAATAAGTTTAAATTTAGGATTTCCACTACCTTCAATTTTTAGCCAGACAAACATTATTTTCACAAGATATACCTGGTCATGGTGTTGAAAAGTAGAGGGCCACTTCAGTAAAAGTCATTTTAAAAGAGAATAGCCTAATCCAACATCCATCAAACAAAAACGCATGTGAAAACAGCATAAATATTGAAAGCAATATACAAGGGCAAAATCAATGTACATATTTGACATAGCTGCGTCATATTTGTCTCTTTTATTAAACTACGTCAAATTAGCAGTAGATTGATATTGCCCAGTCTACAATCAATCAATCAATCAATATCAATCTACAATTTTGAGGCACGTAGCCTCAGAATTTCCTGAAACTTGGCAGGTACGTCTTCCTTGCCACGCTGAACACGAAACACGTAAAATTAGTTTGGAACGCGGGATACTTTCAGAGTTATACCGTTTTAGAGATCTACAGTTTTGAGTCCCGTCGCCTCAGAATCGCCTGAAACTTGGCAGGTAGACCCTCCTTGCCACGCTGAAAACAAAAATCGTAAGATTAGCCTGGAACACTTTCTTTCAGAGCTATACATTTTTAAAATTTTGAATGTCTGTCTTCCTTTATTTTGAAACGACTGCGCAGGAATTGGAGGCTTTCCGCGTCAAGTTAGCCAGATATTCAACTGACAGACATTCAAAACTTAAAACGCTATAACTGTAAAAGTAGCCCGTATTCCAGGATAATTTTACGTTTTTCGTGTTTAGCGTGGCAAGGACAACCTACCTGTCAAGTTTCAGGCAATTCTGAGGCGCCGGGCCTCAAAATGATAGACTGGGCAATATCAATCAGCTGCTAATTTTAAATACATCTTTTATTATTCCTAAAAGGCAGGGTATTAACCCTCGCCTGAAAGGCCCCCTGAGGTTTATCTTGAATAACTTTTTACACATGCAATGCATCTTGCTGAAATTTTTGGCAGCTGAGTTTAAAACAATTAGACGTAGGCTGTACAACTTTAATTGAAATTGGTTGAGTAGTTTGGGAGATAATCATGTTTTGATGACGTCATGTTGGTAAAAAAATGAGAAATATTTGCAAAATCGTAGAAAACAGAGTTTTAAACAAATTGCAAACGCAATTCACCAAAGATACAAAATGACATTCTCTTTAAAATGGCCATCTCGGATTGGAAAAATTTGGGGTTTTTGACCCCTATTTTTTTTTAAAATCCCCACAAAATCAAAATTTTCAAAGATATTAGAAAAACTGGAATATATGTGAGAGTACTGAGTATGGAAAATACCCATACCAAATTTCAAAGCAATATCTTCATTTTTGACTGAGTGATGGCTCTCTAAGTGTAAGAAACTGATGACGTCATTTTTTTAAATAACGTTTTTTGACTTTTTTGACAAGATACGAACAAATAATTACCTTTTTGTATTTCTGAGCCAAAACTGGTCTAGGAACATGCCTTTTTATTTACATTTATCAATGTCTAATTTTGATGTTTTCTGCAGAGCAAAATCTCTGTTCTGGACGTGGTAAATCCGAGGTCATTCACTTGCCCTGGAAGGTCACCCGTTGACCTGAAACCTAAAAATCGTATACTGTTAGATTTCTCTAATGACAGGCAACATGCTGGTTCTTACCGCATTGCTCTAAGTTGCTTGGTTTGGAAGTTAACAGGGGGGCCCTGTCAGCCCCCCCCCGTAGGGCGAAGGTGAAAAGCTCCCGTAGGGCGAGGGTTAATCCATCACCGAAATGACCACTTTCTCATTGACTTCCATGTTAAAGCATCACCATTTATTTCTCAAGCTTTTATCCTAACCTAACCTCACCTAACTTCACCTCACCTCACCTCACCTCACCTCACCTCACCTCACCTCACCTCACCTCACCTCACCTAACCTAACCCTTGGAGCCAGTTTACATATTTTTAAAGAAGTCCATCGGCCGAAGCCCAAAATCCTCAATATGATGTGACGTTTCGGTGATTTTAAGTCTTTACGGTGATAATGTTAGTCATTTCGGTGATGGGATTAATTTATTGCCTTACTAAAATAATGCTGTTTGGTTCTCGCCTAATTTGTTTGCCTTGTGCATGGGTGGAGAATCCTATAGGGCAGCCCCGGCTGCGGCCGGGGCAACTTCAAAGTTTCCCCGGCGGGGCCGGGGCAGTCACTTTTGAGAGACCTTTTTTTGCAAGACCTTAGTTATTATTTAAAAAGACTACAGAAACGCAAATATAATCCCAGCATAAAAATGCATACTTGGTACGACTATCTGTGAAAAATATGGGTAAAATTGCGCTTTCGGTGCGCTTTCGAAATGGAGGGGGGGGGGGGGGGTAGTCAAGGGAGGCTGAGCCTTGCCAATTTTGTCTTAGTGAACACCTCGGGCAGGTCAGAAAACTTATATTTTCGGGGGAGGCACAGTTGGGGTCGTTATCTCCGGTCTAAAGGAGGCATATTGTCCGATCTAAAGGGGTGCCGCCGGCACTCACGACTCAAGGGGCGCCACCTACGCTCGAGAGTGGCACCTTCGGTGTCCAGACGCCCAGGAGAGGCGCCCTCAATCGTGATTCCCCCGCATGTCCATGAAGTTAGCGACGGATTCGGATTCGAATTCAGCATCGAGTAGCGATTCGCTTCAAAATGTGGTGACAGGTCAATTGGGGCACGCGGATCACGAAAATGGCATTCATTTTGACATTCACGTTAATCTTAACCGAAGTTATTGTCCGATCGCCAAAATAATGGTCTCATTCGATTCCTCGGGTCAGTATATAGCCGTAGCCTTCGCAACCTCACTCGTAGCAAATGACATTGGCCCCAATTTCAAGATCAATGGCGATTGGATGATAACTTCGGGTCGTTTTGAGTCCTTTGACCTTGAAATTGAGGGTCAATGTCATTTTCCGCGAGTGAGGTTGCAAAGGTTGCGGCAGATACTGACCCGATAAATCGAATGAGACCATTATTTTGGCAATCGGCTTCTAACTTCGGGTCGTTTCGAGCCGCCCCGTCCTATGACCTTGAAAATGAGGGTCAATGTCATTTGCCACGAGTGAGTTTGCGAAGGCTGTGGCTAGATATTAACCCGAGGATTCGAATGAGACCATTATTTTGTCAATTAGACAATAACATCGGGTCGATATTAACCCGAGGAATCGAATGAGACCATTATGTTGGCGATCGGACAATAACTTCGGGTTATTTGTCCTTTGACCTTGAAAATGAGGGTCAAGGTCATTTGCTTCCAGTGAGGTTTCGAAAGCTGCGCCTAGATATTGACCCGAGGAATAGAATGATACCATTATTTTGTTTTGCGATCGGACAATAACTTCGGGTCGTTTTGAGCCGAAGTCCTTCGACCTTGAAGATGATTATGAAGATGACCTTGAATGTCAAAATGAATGTCATTTGCGTGATCAGCGTGCCCCAATTGAACTGTTCTCACATTTTGAAGCAAATCTCTACTCGACGCTGAATTCGAATCCGATTCCGTCACTAACTTCACGGACATCTCCCGCCACGTGACCCCCTAGGGCCCCTTGGTTGCGCCCCTGTCCTCGGCCGGGGCAACTTTGAAAACAATTATCCACCCATGGCCCTGTGAGTTGTGAGAAATATAAAATATGTTATATGTATTTTTATATCTCACTGTAATATATAAAAGGACCGGACCTGGACCATTGGCATCACCAGGAGGTGCCTTTCTTGCAAGAAATGGCTAGTTGCTGAGTCACACCATTTATGTATAACCTTAATAATAGCTACCATGAGGTAGTCTTTGCCTACTTTGACCCAACCATAATACTTTCAATTTTTTAAGATTGCACACCTCGCTGTTGCTAAAATACGTCAGTAATGAGGTAATACCACCTATGTTCATTCTAAGGTGTTAAACTTCAATTGTCCACACACCTCGTTTTTATCATTCGTCGCTTTTACTACCCCACCCCCCGTCGCCGACTCAATTACAACCCCAACAAAAAACAAAAAGTTCCGCCTCTGCAGACACACCGTGTACAGACACACCATGTACAGACACCGTGTACAGACACCGTGTACAGACACCGTGTACAGACACACGCGTACAGACACCGTGTACAGACACACCGGGTACAGACACCGTGTACAGACGCCGTGTACAGACACCGTGTACAGACACACCGTGTACAGACACCCCGTGTACAGACACACCGTGTACAGACACACCGTGTACAGACACCGTGTACAGACGCTGTGTACATACACATGTACAGACACCGTGTACAGACGCCGTGTACAGACACACCGTGTACAGACACACCGTGTACATACACACCGTGTACAGACACCGTGTACAGACACTGCGTACAGACACCGTGTACAGGCACACCGGGTCAGTGGCGGCGGATTTGATTTTGACATGGGGGGGGGGGGGGGCAAGACTTCGATCAATTCAGTTCAGGCACGTAGCCAGGATTTTGCTCAGGGAGGGGCCACAATACTTTTTCACCTGCCGAGGGAGGGGGGGGGGGTGCAGTCGGAGATATTTCAAACTCGATTCTTTCCATGCAACGCCCATAGACGGTAATGTTAAAGTTTGCCGGTATCCCATTTTATCTAGTGTAAACTGGATCACTCAGGGGGGGGGGGGGGGGGGAGGGGGGCATGGCCCCCGTAGCCTACGTCCCTGATTCAGTTCACGTACTCATATAGCTTAAACATAGGTTGAAGGATTTGAAGGGAAATTAAAGGTGATGATGATGATATATCGTGATTTAGAGTGGCGATCTATCAGGGTTGCCAGAGCCCGAAAATTAAGTTAGGGTAACATACAATTGCAATGTAATAGCTACCAGAAAACAAGACCCGTTCTCAGTAGCCAAATATTGATGTTTCAAAATTAAAGTCGTTCCTTGTTAATATGTTCGGCGCATATAGACGTGGAGTGAAAATTATGTTTTATCAATTAGCTTCAGCTGTAAAGATTGAATCATATTTCTGACACTGCTCCATCATATAATAATGTTATAACATGCTATATTACTGCTTAGCTGGTAGTTGGTAAAATGCATATTCCTCTTTGGCTACTTTGGCTATAAATGTGTATTGTTGTTGACATACATGCATGCACGTACTTATAGCTGCTGTAGAAAGTTTTCCCTTACATTTTAAACGATAATTTAACTCCTTCTTTATTGCAAGATTCGGTATGTATTTTGCCCACTTCAGGACCAACACGGGTGCGGCATAATCCTCATATTCAGGACCAACACGGTCCTCATATAAACACACCACCTCGCGCTCGCCGCATGACCTGCTCACATTCTCCCGAACACTGTCGATCGCTTCATCGGATGGTTTACGACAAACTCGCGGAGGATAGCCTTTGGGTCCAGGCTCCTGGCGCGATCACTGTGCATGGCGAGCACAACCAGGTTCGAGAGCCTTGCCTGGCACATGGTTGACCGCAGAGGCGTTTTGATGCGACATAGGGCGCTAAAAGAGCGTTCGGCTGATGCGCCACTCATGGGGACCACCAAGATCCGCGCTGAAAGTCGCAGCACCTCGGACAACATTTCCTGGCACAGCAGACCCTGTCCCATTATGACGCTGACGACCTCGCTTATCGAAGCAGCTGGCTGAGGGATTGAACCGCACTGACGCATCATGCCCAGCTGCGTGGCCAGAACATTTGGATCGATGTCACCCGCAGAGCCGTCCTCGTTGCAGTCACCCACAGTCTTGAGAATTTCCCGGACTCGAACTGGGCAGACATCCTTTTCCTTTCCGAGCAGCAGGTCCTCAAGCATTTCCAGACGCTCAAGACCAGGCTGTTGGAAGCGGCGTTTTACCTCGCTTGATATCAGGTCCATTGCCTTGAAGAAGCTTCGCCTGATCGAGCCTTTGGCGGTGAGTACTGCTGGTGGTGCAGGATTAACGGAATGCTCCAGGCGCTTCGGAGGACGGCTTGGGCGTGGTTTCTTCGGTGGGTAGATCGGAGCTGCGAGAGCCTGGGTCTTGTTGTTGCAGTCCGTCCACAACTCATCGAAGCCGACTTCGCGCAGCATGTCAAGGGTGTCCAGTAACATCGCTGCCCCCCGGCGGACATCTCCACAGTTTACCCCGGGGCGCTGCAGTGCTTTTGCGAAGAGCTCACATGGGCGGAACATCCGTTCACAAAGCATCAGCGCAAACACTGTCTCGTGCTGCTGTAGGTGGCGGAGGTAACCTCTCACCCTGTGGCGGACATCAGGCGAGACCGACACATCGGCTTCGACGTCCTCCAGGGTCAGGATGATTGTGTCGTACTCCTCAAGAAATATCGCCACCGCTTGGCATCTCACAGTCCACCGGTGGGGCACAGTGAGAGCAGCTTGTGCGGTGCAGCTCGCTGCGAGTTTTCATCATCTTCGCCCCCTTGCAGTTTCAGCTCGCGAAGATGTTCTTCGAACCAGTGCTTTCTTTTGGTGGTTTTCAGAACTCCCACCACATCTCTAACCGTGTTCAGGGAGTCAGCTATTTGAGAAACTGTCTTAGCTTCTTCGACGAGGGCAAGGTCAAGAGAATGGTTTGCACAGTGTACAAACACTGAGCGAGGCTGATCTTCGACGAGTCTCTTCTGTACACCTGTCACTCTTCCAGACATGTTCGAAGCTCCATCAAAGTAGTGTCCTCTGAGCTTATCTGTGCTGTACATGGTACGCACCAAGGCATCCTTTAGAGCTTCATACAGCTCCGCAGCTGTGGAACCGGGGACCTGATAGAGGCCGAGGAAGGCCTCTTTCACGATCAGCTCTTCGGTGGCGTATCGGATGCAGATACTTAACTGTTCTTTGGTGGACAGATCCGTGCCCCATCTGCGATCACTCCGTAAAACATCGAGCGTCGTGCCTCTTCTAGGACTTCGCGGAGTACCATAGAGGCCATGATCTGTACGATTTCATCCTGACACTCGTGGGAAATGAAGTTGTTCCTCTTTTGGATCCACGCCTTGATCTCGGGGCTGGTCACAGAGCGTTCATCAAGCATTGTGAGCAGCCTCCCGCTCACGCTGTCGTGGCCACGGAGGGCCGACCCCGAACGCGCCAGGCCGCGGATGGTGCAGATGATCTCCGTGAAAACCTCTCGATTCGTCTTTTGCTCCATCTCTGTGGCTCAAGCAACGCGCTTGTCAACAGGTAGACCAGCAGACAGTCAGCTTCTCCTTGGCACGCATGTGCTGCGCAAACTTGGAGTGGGCTCTGAACCTTTCCGTTGCCTTCTTCCAGTTGGAAAAACCATCCAAGAAGGCCGTCTCTTTGAAGTCTGAGCGTCCCATCAACTTTTGTGAGAGTGCTCGGCAACACGTGTGGCACGTCACCGAGTCCCGTGCGACGTCGTAAGAGAGAAACGGGTACTCGGTGTACCACTGGCTTCCTAACTTCTTGCCGTTTGTCTCCGGAAAGGACACATGCGCTGGTTGGTGTGGTTCTGTGAAGGAAGGGATACGCCAGGATTAGGGATAATGTTTTAGTCGAACTATTAGGACATGTTTGTCAACATGCTTGGCGCATCCTATTTCGTTGAACTTCTCGAACCGTGGTCCATATATCTGAAGCTTCATCATTACCAGGAAGATACAAAACAGGTATATTTCTCAACAAAGGCCCCCCCCCCCCGGTTGAGCC
>JAXIVJ010001485.1:0-110000 GCA_036785665.1 Chirona hameri | reverse complement strand
GCCGCGAACAGATCTGCGGCCCAAGGACTACTTTTTGGTTGGTCAGCCACGGTAACTGCGTCGTGCCGCCCCAAGAGAAGGCTCTCTATCTTCGCGTGCTCCTTTACACCGTCTTGGTCAAAGCGCTGCTCCAGCTGAGCACATGTTCATCCAGTACCATGACAAGCTCTTGTCGCAGGTACTCGTCTACGCCGATGTCCGTTGTAGCGTCGGCGCCTTCAGAGAAGCGTGCCGGTGTCTTTTTCTTCCGGGGCATCGCGATGGGCTCCTCACAGCTGGATTTATCCACCTGGTGGCGGAGTCTGGCAATTACAGCCTCCGCCTGGTCACGCTGAGCGCGGAGCAGCTGGGAGGTTCCCCGCACGCTGCCCAGCAGGTCAGACACGCTGCAGGTGGCGCTCTGCAGCCGGCGGTTCAGGCGGTCCAGAGGAGCCAGAACGACGCGTGCCATGTGGATTGCGATCAACGTCGACCCTTTGCCGAGCTGTGAATGGAGGCCTGATGCCCGTGCGGACATATTACTGCTGCCTGAAGACACCGCGTGCAGAGCACACAGCACATCATCATACTGGTCCAGAATAGCCTCCACCGCTGCTAGGCGGTGGAGTTCCGACCGTTGTGTCCACCGAGTAGGACACAACAGTCGGAGCTTGCGCAGAGCACCTTCTCCTTCCTCGAAGCGGATGACAGCAAACTGCTCGCGGAACTTAATCGACTGGCTGAACAGTGAGCCGATCTCGTTCACCGTCTGCAACGCGTTCCGAATCAGCCTGGACGCGTCCGTGCTGTCTTTGGCCACCAGGTTGGGCGCAATGAGCGCCGCAGTGGACAAACAGAGCAGCCGGTTGAGCCTTCCGCAGGATTGCCTGTGCTCCGCCAAACTTCCCAGACATGTTAGCGGCCCCATCGAAAGCCATGCCGCGCAGATGGCTTATCGGTAATCCCAATCGGCACAGGGCATCACTGATCATGTGAGCTAAGTCAGCTCCTGTGGTTGACTTAGGTTCAAAGAAACCAACAAACTCCTCATGAACACAAAGCTCGTCGTCCACGTACCGTAAACACACTGACTGCTGCTCGGTACCACTCTGATCCTGCGTACCATCAACTATGACGGAAAAGTGTCGGCAGCTCGAGTCTGTATCCGCAGTGTTGTCCTCTGGCTCGTTCAAAATCTCACCAATGATGCTGCGCACAATCTCCTGGCTTATCAGCCGCAGTATTTCGTTCTGACAGTCCTGAGGCCATTATTATAAAGATAAAGAACGCAAGGACCAAGCCCTAGATACTCTATTCGTCATTAGGACGGAAACGGTTATTATAACGGTGGCGAGCAAAAAAGGAACGAGGGTGAAACAACGACAGCAGAATAACGCATCGGACGCAAGAAGGACGCTTCTCATTCTCATAGAAGTTCAACTGCGGCGATTATGACTCAGAAAAGTGCGCCATATTTGTAAATAACGCCGTTTGAAGCCGAGAGAAATAGCGCTGCTCCAGGGCACCGCTTTTTTGCAAAGCCCTAGATACTCTTTTTGGTATCGGAGGCCAGAGGTCTGTCGCAGGTTACTTTTGACTCCCAGAAGACTGGGGATGCATAATATTATCCAAGGCTATGCAGGGATATTGTATTTATACGAGTCATGTTTCAGTTTAGTTTACCATTGTTTGTTACCAAGGGGTCATGCACGGTGTGGAAGAATAGGAGAAAAAGGTAGAGTCGTCAACTCTTTCCATGCACAGTCCGAAAGATGTGAGTATTTTGCCCTGTTTGTAACTGATCTTACTGATGTTCTATGTCATTCTCATTACCTATTACTTTGACATAAGTACTTCACCAATCTTCTCAACTACTTAAATGATAAATGCACCATATCCACCAGCCTATGTCTCATACAGCCCAAAGTATTTGTCAAAGCTTTTGGTTAGAGCAAGGTGACTATCATGAGTCGCCATGGATCAGGATCATAATTTTGGTAATAGGGTAAAGGTTCAATCTCTGGTCACAAATAGACAGGACTTCATGCAACTGGTGATTAAAACAATACTAAGGCACAATAGCACCTATGCATTGCTCATAGCATTACAAATCCAGTATTTGGCAGCGTCCGAAGAGTGGTTTTTGAATGGACCTGTTATTACAAAAATTCATATGACGTCACCAACCCAACTTTTCGCTTAAAACTAAAAGATCTTCCAAGATAAGCAATTTGTTTTTGAAGAAGAAAAAAATCCTGAACATGTTCAGCTGACCTCGCCTGACATGTAGACATACAATTAAGTGTGATTCAACAACTTTCAGAAAAGGTGGGACAGTCCCTTTAATATTGGGTCAAACGATGACGTGTCAGGAGATGACTGATAGAACACGAGGGTGCACGTCAAGCTGAGATGCTGCTGGTTTTGTTAACTCATTTTGATGGGAATTCTACTAACAATATAATTATGTAGTGAGGAAGAAGCTTTTACAAGAGCTGGCCAAGACACTACATAATTTAGTGGCGACGAGGATGAGATTTTGATGAGACACGATCTCATCGTTGTTGCCACTAAATTATGTAGTGTCTTGGCCAACCTCTTGTAAAAGCTTCTTCCTTACCACATAATTATATTGTTAGTTCTCAGCATCTAGCTTGACGTGCAGCCTCAAGTTTGTTCAGCCATCTCCTGACACGTCAGCGTTTGACCTGAGATTAATTCAGTGCACCAGATTCAACCAATCACATAACAGTCAACTTGTCATCCATGCGCCACAATCGTCAAGGCTGCCAAAAACAGGAATGCCTTCATGCTAACATGCTCATGCTCATGGCAATTCTCGCGGACACTACAATCATTATGGTGATTTAGGCAATGGCGCCACGACTGCTAGGTTATATGGTGTATAATTATGTGCACAACCTTGATTCACCATTGCTAGATAATAAGCCTTTGTTAAGTCATGACGGAAGTGGTATAAGATGGTAATGGTAGGCTATACTGGATGATTGAGCGGCCCAAATAACTTGTTTTGAGAGGTGTTTAAATCAGCTATCAATGCATAATCAATCAAAATCTGATGAGGTTTCAGAATTGTTTGATACAGCATCAAATTATATCAGCCATCTTCTGACACGTCAGCGTTTGACCTGATATTAATTCAGTGCACCAGATTCAACCAATCACATAACAGTCACAACAGTCATCCATGCGCCACAATCGTCAAGGCTGGAATGCCTTGCATGTGTTTTGAGAGGCTACACTGAGATCTTACAAATTGCCACCAATAACTAATGGTATTAATGGCTAGGCCGCCTGAGTAATAAGTACTGCTCCAAACATGGGCGGATCCAGGGGGTGGCGGGCAAAGGGGCCATGCTCACCCCAAACCGCCTGAAATCAATGCAAAATTAACACATTTCCTGATATAGAAGAAAATATAAGAAACTTTTACTAAGGAAAGTTTGTTTTAAATCAGCTATCAATCAAATCAGCAAGCAAAATCCTATTAGTTTTCAGAATTGTGTGAGACTTTTTTAGATTTGACCCCCAAACACCCGTTCTGGGATCCGTCTTTGGATCCAAAACATATATTCCTAGCCAAGTTAGAGTTGTTATAAAGAGAAGAGAGCTATTTGCTCATTACGAATTAGTCAAAAACACTAACATATATTTTGGCCATTGGCCAGCATTAATAGACTCATGACTTACTGATGATGTCCCATGGCCAAAAGTATCTTTTAGACATTGTTGCTTAATTATTATGTGTAATTGTTGCTTAATTATTATGTGTAATGAGCAGAAGGTTGCTTCTGTTTTAAAATATTTTAACAATGCTCTGGTTAACATTTACTAAAAATAAAATAACACCCTACAATTCTGCAATTGTTCAGCTAAGAACTACCTGTGGCAATATAGTATGTTTTGATGAATATGTGCAGGCACATTATTAGTGCATATGGCTTTCCATGGATAAGCAACCATCTTGGCAAATTTTCACTGGAATCTTTACAGCCATCTGTAATGTATGCACATGTCAATTTCCTTGGCTCATCTCTATGGAGTCAACACAACAGCAGTGATTCATTGTGCACTCAATACAAAATTGGCTACGATTATGTTGAGATGAAAGGCACTATGTATTTACTGCATTTCTTGAAGTATATATTTAATAGGTTTACTTAGTATATATTTAATTTGAAGTATATAAGGCTAGGAATATATTAATTTAGGTCTATACATAACATTTATATTTACAAAAAAAATCAATTTTGTACGAATGTTGTTTCTCATCTTCTACGTTAATGACATGGTTCTATCTAAAGAAGAAGAAAAATATTCACTCAGGGGTTACAACTCAAAATAGCATAGTCTCAGAGGCATCAACACTGCCGCCCCCCCCCCCCCCCCCCGGCATAACCCAGGAGCAATCTGCCCCCAGATCAGCAGTATTTTAACATTGGTGAGCATGGGGAGGGGGGGGGGGAGCAAACACTGGTTCCCCCCGCCCCCACTCCAAATTGTGTGTCAGTGCTCATGTGTTCACTAACATGTTATCTTGCAAACTTAAATACACAATTATTGTTTGCATAGGACAATGCACCTTTTTAATGGCAGCATATCTGAGTTTGAGTACCCATTAAGTCCAGACTGTGATGTTTGTGTGTCTTCTTTATGTAGGAAATAGGCTTGATTGATCACTCAGATTGGTATGTGTTGTGATATAAATGTGTCATGTTTGATGCGTTACAAATTGTATGTTTTGTATCTGAGTTTGAGGTTGTTTTGTCTCAAGAGATATCCTTGTCATGCTGTTCAACAAATGTTGTGATGCAAATTTGCTGTCTTTATACTTTTTTGGTTATTTCCCCCGTTTTCTAATAAATTCAAAATCCGTCCATGCTTTCCTGTTTACTTTCTGTTAACTCTCCCCAAACATTACCTTTTCCCACACATTTCCTTTACATTCATGCTTCCGGACAGAAGTTCAATTCCATGAAGGGCAGAAGGTATTGTTGGTCTTCTAAGAAAACTAGCTCAGATTTGAGTAGTACTACGAAATCTGACAACCTCAGAAAAGCCCAGTACTGATCACATTTTTTCCCTTCTCAGGTATGGCATTGTCAGAATCAATCTCATCTCCAGCAGGTCACCATTCCCCTCAGCAGGCGGCGGATCAGACTTGCACATTTCCCCTTCGGCTGCAACTGGGTGGAAACGGCGGTGGTTTCGGCGGTGAATCTGGTGGCCATGCTCGTGCGCCGCGTGGCTCGAGGAAGGCGCCGGAGCAGACTCTGTTGCGCGGCGTCACGCAGCTAGCGCTCGAGGCGCTGTATTGGCTGTGCGTGGACGCAGAGAAGATGGGCCTGCTGCTGGTCCCGTCGCCCGGCTGGCGGCTGGGAGACTGGCGACTGGCGAGGCTTGACGGGCGCAAGTGATGGTGTTTCCGGCGGAGATGGCGGCTGTGTTTGGGACTTTGCTAGCGGCGGCGATGTTTGTGCTTTGTATCCCCTGTCCCCGGATCTCTTGTGAAGTGTTAAACCATGACAAGATTATATATTTGTAAAGCATAAAGTGTAACTTTGCAATAAAACCTGTGGGGAAAACGCTCGCATTGTCATGTATGTAATCAGCGGTACTCAGCCATGTGTCACTTAGTCCGCGTGCTGATATACTGGGCTAGTCTGACCCGGGGGGGGGGGGGGGGGCAAGGGGCCATGGCCCCTCAGGGATACCCTCGGTCGGCCTGAGAGGAGACCCTCGGTGGTCCTGAGGAGACCCTCGGTGGTCCTGAGGAGGCCCCCGGTCGGCCTGAGGCGCCTTCAGTCATGTCCGTGAAGTTAGTCAGCGTCAGATTCTGTTTTCTGCGCCGGCCTCATATTTTTACGCCATTTGGTCCTAAGGTCAGATCGAACCTGTTTCCAAAAATCAGGTCTGTTTTGACCTTACAGGTCTCATTCAAGGTCAAATTCAAGCTCCAAAGACGGGGAACGCTATAGCGCCCAAAGTTACCGTCCGACTGCGTCAAACATGTTCCAAACGAATCCATGTGCCCAGTTCCATGATGACAATAATTTGCATAGTTGTGCTCCGTGAACTTGAGGTAAAATTCAAGGTCAATGGACGGGGAACGCTGTAGCGCCCAAAGTTACCGTCCGATGAGGCCAAAAATGGTCTGAAACGATTAAGCGTGCCCAGTTCCAGGACGGCAAGAATTGTCAGAGTTGATCTCCGTGACCTTCAAGGTCAAATGCAAGGTCAAAGGACGTGATAGTCGGCATCAGATTCAGTTTTCAGCGTCGGGCACATATTTTTACGCTATTTGGTCCTAAGGTCAGATATAATCTCCTGTTTCCAAAAATCATGTCTATTTTGACCTTACAGGTTTTCTTCAAGGCGAAATTCAAGCTGAAAGGACGTGGAGCGCTGTAGCGCCCCAATTTAGCGTCCGATCGGGCCAACCATGATCTCAAACGATTTAGCGTGCCCAGTTCCAGAACGGCAAGAATTTCAGAGTTGATCTCCGTGACCTTCAAGGTCAAATGCTAGGTTAAAGGACGGGAGCGTCAACGTCAGACTCCGTGTTCAGCGTCGGGCAAAATTTTGTACGACATTTGGTCCTAAGCTCAGATCAAACCTCCTGTTGAAAAGAATCAGGTCCATTTGCACCTTACTGGTCTCCTTCAAAGTCAAATTCAACGTCAAACGACGGTGAACGCTGTAGCGCCCTAAGTTACCGACCGATCGGGCCAAAAATGGTATCAGACGATTAAGCGAGCCCAGTTCCAGGACAACAAGAATTGTCAGAATTGATCTCCGCCCTTCAAGGTCAAATTCAAGGTCAAAAGACGGGAGCGTCAGTATCAGATTCAGTTTTCAGTGACGGACATATATTTTTACGCTATTTGATCCTAAGGTCAGATCGAACCTCCTGTTTTCAAAAATCAGGTATATTTTGACCTTACAGGTCTCTTTCAACGTCAAATTCAAACTCAAAGGACGTGAAACGCTGTATCGCCCCAATTTACTCTGCGATCGGGCCACAAATGATCTCAAACGATTCAGCGTGCCCAGTTCCAGGACGACAACAATTCTCAGAGTTGATGTCCGTGACCTTCAAGGTCAAATGCAAGGTCAAAGGACCAGAGTGTCAGCATCAGATTCAGTTTTCAGCGTCGGGCACATATTTGTACGCCATTTGGCCCTAAGGTCAGATATAACCCCTGTCGCTAAAAAAAAATCAGGTCTCCTTCAAGGTCAAATTAAAGCTCAAAGGACGGGGAACGCTGAAGCGCCCCAATTTACCGTCCGATCGGATCAAAAATGGTCTCAAACGATTAAGCTTGCCCAGTTCTAGGACGACAGGAATTTTCAGAATATATCTCCGTGACCATCAAGGTCAAATTCAAGGTCAAAAGACGGGAGCGTCAGCATCAGATTCGGTTTTCAGCGTCGGGCATACATTTTTACGCTATTTGATCCTAAGGTCAGATCGAACCTCCTGTTTTCACAAATCAGGTCTATTTTGACCTTACAGGCCTCTTTCAACGTCAAATTCAAGCTCAAAGGACGTCGACGGCTGTAGTGCCCCAATTTACTGTCCGATCGGGCCGCAAATGATCTCAAACGATTCAGCGTGCCCAGTTCCACGACGGCAAGGATTTTCAGAGTTTATCTCCGTAGCCTTCAAGGTCAAATGCAAGGTCAAAGGACGGGATTGTCAGCATCAGATTTAGTTTTCAGCGTCGGGCACATATTTTTACGCTGTTTGGTCGTAAGGTCAGATAGAACCCCCTGTTTCCAGAATTGAGGTCTATTTTCACCTTACAGGTCTCCTTCAAGTTCAAATGCAAGCTCAAATGACGTTGAACGCTGTAGCGCCTCAATTTACCGTCCGATCGGGCCAAAAATGGTCTCAAACGATTCAGCGTGCCCAGTTCCAGGACATCAAGAATTTTCAGAGTTGATATTTGTGACCTTCAAGGTCAAATGCAAGGTCAAAGGACGGGAGCGTCAGCATCAAGTTCAGTTTTCAGCGTCGGGCATATATTTTTAAGCCATTTGGTCCCAAGGTCAGATCGAACCGCATGTTTCCAAAAATCGGGTTTATTTTGACCTGACAGGTCACCTTCAAGGCCAAATTCAAGGTCAAAGGACGTGGAACGCTATAGCGCCCACATTTACCGTCCGATCAAACCAAAAATTATCTCAAACGATTCAGCGTGCCCAGTTCCAGGACGGTCAAGCATTTTCAGAGTTGATCTTTGTGACCTTCAATGTCAAATGCAAGGTCAAAGGACGGGAGCGTCAGCGTCAGGTTCAGCTTTCAGCGTCGGGCATATGTTTTTAAGCCATTTGGTCCCAAGTACAAATCGAACCACCTGCTTCCAAAAATCAGGCCTATTTTGACCTTACAGGTCTCCTTCAAAGTCAAATTCAAGCTCAAAGGACGTGGAACGATGTAGCGCCCCAATTTACCGTCCGATCGGGCCAAAAATGATCTCAAACGATTCTGCGTGCTTAGTTCCAGGACGGCAAGAATTTTCAGAGTTGATCTTCGTGACGTTCAAGGTCAAATGGGAAGTCAAAGGACGGGAGCGTCAGACTCCGTGTCATGCCGACTCAGACAGCGTCGGGCACAAATTTTTACGACATTTTGTCCTAAGGTCAGATCAAACCTCCTGTTTAAAAAAATCAGACCCATTTTTTCTTACTGGTCTCCTTCAAGGTCAAATTCAACGTCAAACGACGGTGAACGCTGTAGCGTCCCAAGTTACCGTCCGATCGGGTCATAAATAGTCTCAGATGATTAAGCGTGCCCAGTTCCAGGATGCCAAGTATTTTGATAATTGATCTCCGCGACCTTCCAGGTCAAATTCACGGTCAAAAGACGGGAGCGTCAGCATCAGATTCAGTTTTCAGCGTCAGGCATACATTTTTACGCTATTTGATCCTAAGGTCAGATCGAACCTCCTGTTTTCAAAAATCATGTCTATTTTGACCTTACAGGCCTCTTTCTACGTCACATTCAAGCTCAAAGGACATCGACGGCTGTAGCGCCCCAATTTACTGTCCGATCGGGCCACAAATGATCTCAAACGATTCAGCGTGCCCAGTTCCACGACGGCAAGGATTTTCAGAGTTTATCTCCGTAGCCTTCAAGGTCAAATGCAAGGTCAAAGGACGGGATTGTCAGCATCAGATTTAGTTTTTAGCGTCGGTCACATATGTTTACGCTGTTTGGTCGTAAGGTCAGATAGAACCTCCTGTTTCCAGAATTGAGGTCTATTTTGACCTTACAGGTCTCCTTCAAAATCCAATTCAAGGTCAAAGGACGGGAAACGCTGTAGCGATTAAAGTCACCGTCCGATAGCGCCAAAAATGGTATCAAATGATTCAGCGTGTCAGTTCCAGGATGACAATGATTTTCAGAATTTATCTCCGTGACGTTCAAGGTCAAATTCAAGGTCAAAGGACGGGAGTGTCAGAATCAGATTTAGTTTTCAGCGTAGGGCACATATTTTTACACCATTTGGTCCTAACATCAGATAGAACTTCCTCTTTCCAAAAATCAGGTCTATTTTGACCTTACAGGTCTCCTTCAAGTTCAAATGCAAGCTCAAATGACGTTGAACGCTGTAGCGCCTCAATTTACCGTCCGATCGGGCCCAAATTGGTCTCAAACGATTCAGCGTGCCCAGTTCCAGGACGTCAATAATTTTCAGAGTTGATATTTGTGACCTTCAAGGTCAAATGCAAGGTCAAAGGACGGGAGCGTCAGCATCAGGTTCAGTTTTCAGCGTCGGGCATATATTTTTAAGCCATTTGGTCCCAAGGTCAGATCGAACCGCATGTTTCCAAAAATCGGGTTTATTTTGACCTGACAGGTCACCTTCAAGGTCAAATTCAATGTCAAAGGACGTGGAACGCTATAGCGCCCAAACTTTCCGTCCGATCAAACCAAAAATGATCTCAAACGATTCAGCGTGCCCAGTCCCAGGACGGTCAAGCATTTTCAGAGTTGATCTTTGTGACCTTCAAGGTCAAATGCAAGGTCAAAGGACGGGAGCGTCAGCATCAGGTTCAGCTTTCAGCGTCGGGCATATATTTTTAAGCCATTTGGTTCCAAGTTCAGATCGAACCACCTGTTTCCAAAAATCAGGTATATTTTGACCTTACAGGTCTCCTTCAAAGTCAAATTCAAGCTCAAAGGGCGTGGAACAATGTAGCGCCCCAATTTACCGTCCGATCGGGCCAAAAATGATCTCAAACGATTCTGCGTGCCTAGTTCCAGGACGGCAAGAATTTTCAGAGTTGATCTTCGTGACGTTCAAAGTCAAATGGAAGGTCAAAGGACGGGAGCGTCAGACTCCGTGTCATGCCGACTCAGACAGCGTCGGGCACACATTTTTACGACATGTTGTCCTAAGGTCAGATCAAACTTGTTTAAAAAAATCAGACCCATTTTGTCCTTACTGGTCTCCTTCAAGGTCAAATTCAACGTCAAACGACGGTGAACGCTGTAGCGCCCCAAATTACCGTCCGATCGGGCCATAAATGGTCTCAGATGATTAAGCGTGCCCAGTTCCAGGATGCCAAGTATTTTCATAATTGATCTCCGCGACCTTCCAGGTCAAATGCAAGGTCAAAAGACGGGAGCGTCAGCATCAGATTCAGTTTTCAGCATCCGGCATACATTTTTACGCTATTTGATCCTAAGGTCAGATCGAACCTCCTGTTTTCAAAAATCAGGTCTATTTTGACCTTACAGGCCTCTTCCAACGTCAAATTCAAGCTCAAAGGACGTTGACGGCTGTAGCGCCGCAATTTACTGTCGGATCGGGCCACAAATGATCTCAAACGATTCAGCGTGCCCAGTTCCACGACGGCAAGGATTTTCAGAGTTTATCTCCGTAGCCTTCAAGGTCAAATGCAATGTCAAAGGACGGGATTGTCAGCATCAGATTTAGTTTTCAGCGTCGAGCACATATTTTGACGCTGTTTGGTCTTAAGGTCAGATAGAACCTCCTGTTTCCAGAATTGAGGTCTATTTTGACCTTACAGGTCTCCTTCAAGATCAAATTCAAGGTCAAAGGACGGGAAACGCTGTAGCGATCAAAGTTACCGTCCGATAGCGCCAAAAATGGTCTCAAACAATTCAGTGTGTCAGTTCCAGGATGACAATGATTTTCAGAGTTGTGCTCCGTGATCTTGAAGGTCAAATTCAATGTCAAGGGACGGGAAACGTTGTAGCGCCCAAAGTTACCGTCCGATCGCGCGGAAAATCTCCGAAACGATTCAGCGTGCCCAGTTCCAGTATGACAATAATTTTCAGAGTTGAGCTCCGTGACCTTCAAGGTCAAAAGACGGGAGCGTCTGCGTCAGTTTCAGTTTTCAGCGTTGGGCCCAGATGTTTACGCCATTAGGTTCTAAGGTCAAATCGAACATCCTGTTTAAATAAAAAAGGTATATTTTGACCTTTCAGGTCAACTTCAAGGTCAAATTAAAGATCATAGGACGGGGAACGTTGTAGCGCCCAAAGTTACTGTAGCACAACTCTAAAAGTTATATACGTCCTAGAACTAGGCACGCTGAATTGTTTGAGATCATTTTTGGTCCGATCCGACAATCACTTGGGGTGATTCAGCGTTCCCCGTCCTTTGACCTTGAATTTGACCTACAAGGTCACGGAGCACAACTCTAAAAATTCTTAACATCCTGCAACTGGGAGACCTTCGTTAAAGACCATTTTTTGCCCGATCGGACGGTAACTGCCGACGCCACAGCGTTCACCGTCGTTTTACGTTTAATTTGACCTTGAAAGAGACCAGTAAGATCAAAATGGACCTGATTTTTTTCAACAGGAGGTTTGATCTGACCTTAGGAGTTAGGACCAAATGTCCTACAAAAATTGTGCCCGGCATTGAACACGGAGTCTGACGCTGACGCTCCCGTCCTTTGACCTTTAATTTCACCCTGAAGGTCACGGAGTTCATCTCCGAACATTCTTGTCATCCTGGAACTGGGCACGCTGAATAGTTTGAGACCATTTTTGGCCAGATCGGACGGTAACTTGGGCGCTACAGCGTTCCCCGTCCTTTGACCTTGAATTTGGCCTTCAAGCTCACGAAGCACAACTCTGAAAATTATTGTCATCCTGGAACTGGGCACGCTGAATCGTTTGAGACCATTTGTGGTCCGATTGGACGGTAATTTGGGGCGCTACAGTGTTCCCCGTCCTTTGACCTTCAAGGTCACGGAGCACAACTCTGAAAATTCTTAACATCCATAAAATTTAACTAGGCACGCTTAATCGTTTGAGACCATGTTGGCCCGATCGGACAGAAATGTGGGGCGCTACAACGTTCACCGTCGTTTTACGTTGAATTTGACCTTGAAGCAGACCAGTAAAGTCAAAATGGACCTGATTTTTTAAACAGGAGGTTCGAATCTGACCTTAGGACCAAATGGCGTAAAATGTATGCCCGACGCTGACAACTGAATCTATTGCTGACGCTCCCGTCCTTTGACCTTGCATTTGACCTTGAAGGTCACGGAGATATATTCTGAAAATTCTGTTCGCCCTAGAACTGGGCACGCTGAATCGTTTGAGACCATTTTTACCCGATCTGACGGTAAATTGGGGCGCTTCAGCGTTCCCCGTCCTTTGAGCATGAATTTGACCTTGAAGGAGACCTTTAGGTCAAAATAGACCTGATTTTTGGAAACAGGCGGTTCGATCCGACCTTAGGATTAAATAGCGTAAAAATATATGCCCGACGCTGAAAACTGAATCTGATGCTGACGCTCCCGTTTTGACCTTGAATTTGACCTTGAAGGTCACGGAGATATATTCTGAAAATTCTTGTCGTCCTAGAACTGGGCACGCTGAATCGTTTGAGACCATTTTTGACCCGATCGGACGGTAAATTGGGGCGCTTCAGCCTTCCCCGTCCTTTGAGCTTTAATTTGACCTTGAAGGAGACCTGATTTTTGTTTTAGCAACAGGGGTTATATCTGACCTTAGGGCCAAATGGCGTACAAATATGTGCCCGACGCTTGAAACTGAATCTTATGCTGACACTACGGTCCTTTGACCTTGGATTTGACCTTGAAGGTCACGGACATCAACTCTGAAAATTGTTGTCCTGGAACTGGGCACGCTGAATCGTTTGAGATCATTTGTGGCCCAATCGCACAGTAAATTGGGGCGCTACAGCGTTTCACGTCCTTTGAGCTTGAATTTGACCTTGCAGTAAGGTCAAAATATACCTGATTTTTGGAAGCAGGAGGTTCGATCTGACCTTAGGATCAAATAGCGTAAAAATATATGCCCGTCGCTGAAAACTGAAACTGATGCTGACGCTCCCGTCTTTTGACCTTGAATTTGACCTTGAAGCGCGGAGATCAATTTGGAAAATTCTTGTTTGTCCTGGAACTGGGCTCGCTTAATCGTCTGAGACCATTTTTGGCCCGATCGGTCGGTAACTTAGGGCGCTACAGCGTTCACCGTCGTTTGACGTTGAATTTGACTTTGAAGGAGACCAGTAAGGTGTAAATGGACCTGATTCTTTTAAACAGGAGGTTTGATCTGAGCTTAGGACCAAATGTCGTACAAAATTTTGCCCGACGCTGAACACGGAGTCTGACGTTGACGCTCCCGTCCTTTAACCAAGCATTTGACCTTGAAGGTCACGGAGATCAACTCTAAATATTCTTGCCGTTCTGGAACTTGGCACGCTGAATCGTTTGAGATCATTGTTGGCCCGATCGGACGTTAAATTGGGGCGCTACAGCGCTCCACGTCCTTTCAGCTTGAATTTCGCCTTGAAGAAGACCTGTAAAGTCAAAATAGACATGATTTTAGGAAACAGGAGATTCTATCTGACCTTAGGACCAAATGGTGTAAAAATATGTGCCCGACGCTAAAAACTGAATCTGATGCCGACTATCACGTCCTTTGACCTTGCATTTGACCTTGAAGGTCACGGAGATGAACTCTGAAAATTCTTGCCGTCCTGGAACTGGGCACGCTTAATCGTTTCAGACCATGTTTGGCCTCATCGGACGATAACTGTGGGCGCTACAGCGTTCCCCGTCCATTGACCTTGAATTTTACCTAAAGTTCACGGAGCACAACTCTGAAAAATATTGTCATCCTGGAACTGGGCACATGGATTCGTTTGGAACATGTTTGGCGCAGTCGGACGGTAACTTTGGGCGCTATAGCGTTCCCCGTCTTTGGAGCTTGAATTTGACCTTGAATGAGACCTGTAAGGTCAAAACAGACCTGAATTTTGGAAACAGGTTCGATCTGACCTTAGGACCAAATGGCGTAAAAATATGAGGCCGACGCAGAAAACAGAATCTGACGCTGACTAACTTCACGGACATGACTGAAGGCGCCTCAGGCCGACCGAGGGTCTCCTCAGGACCACCGAGGGTCCCCTCTCAGGCCGACCGAGGGTATCCCTGAGGGGCCAGGCACGTAGCCAAGGGGAGGGCGGCGGGGGCGGCCGCCCTCCCCTGGAGGCCAGGAGGGCCCTTTTCGGCGCGCGCAGCGCGCCGAAAAGGGCCGACGAAACCGCGCGAAGCGCGGTATCATAGGCTCTTTACTACACGAAGCGTGGTCTTTAGAGAGTTTAGAAGACTTCAGAGGCCCTTTAGGGTCACCAAGGCCCTCTCTGAAAGACTAGAGGGCCCCTTGGAGGTTCAAAAGAGCCCTGTGCATGTCAGAGGGGCCCCTGGCCAGACCGAAAGGGCCCCTGAGCGGGTCAGAGGGCCCCCTGAGTACGTCGAATGGGCCCCCTGAACATGTCGAATGGGCCCCTAGCCAGCACAGAGGGGCCCCTGGGCAGGTTGAGAGGCCCCTGAGCATGTCGACAGGGCGACAAAGCGGCCAGCGCAGACCTTTGCCAGGTCATAAGGGCCCCTGAGCAGGTTGGAGGGCCCCTGGACAGACCAGAGGGCCCCTGGGAAGTTACAAGGGCCCCTGTGCAGGTCAGAGGGGCTCTGACCAGACCGAAAGGGCACCTAGGTGGGTCAGAAGGGCCCCTGGACATGCCGAATGAGCCCCTAGCCAGCACGGAGGGGCCCCAGGGCAGGTCGGAGGGCCCTCGGAGCATGTCGGAAGGCGACAAAGCAGCCAGTGCAGTCCCTTGCTAGGTCGGAAGGGCCCCTTAGAAGGTTAAAGGGCCCCTGGAGAGACCAGAGCACCCCTGGAAAAATAAAAGGGCCCCTGCGCAGATCGGAGGGGCCCCTGAAAAGGACCCCTGGGCGGGTGAGAAGGGCCCCTGAACATGCCGAAGTGGCCCCTGGCCAGCACGGAGGGGCTCCAGGGCGGGTCGGAGGGCCCCCTGAGCATGTCGGCAGGGTGACAAAGCAGCAAGCGCAGGCCGACCAGAAGAGTCGCTGGGCCGATCGGAGGGGCTCCTGGGCAAGTCAGAGGGGCCCCTGGCTAGACCGAAAGAGTCTCTGGGCCGGTCGGAAGGCCTCTTGAACATGCCGGATGAGTCCCTAGCCAGACTGGAGGGGCCCCTGAGCAGGTCGGAGGGGCCCCTGAGCAGGGGCGGCGGATTTCGGGGGGGGGGGGGGGGCAGGGTACCCAAAATTCCCCCAAGTCGAAAATCCTGGGGGGCAAAGGGTAGTTTGCCCCCCCCCCCCCCGCATATTTTAGCCTGCTCAATCTGGGGGCAACATGACCCTTCCCCTCCCTAGGATTTGCTTTTGAGGGGGGATTTTGGGTACCCTGCGCCCTGTAATCCGCCGCCCCTGCCCCTGAGCATGTCGGCAGGGCGACAAAGCAGCCAGTGCAGTCCCTGGCCAGGTCGGAAGGACCTCTGAACAGGCCGAATGGGCCCCTAGACACACAAGGGGGGCTTCTTGGAAGGTCAGAGGAGCCTCTGGTGAGACCGGAAGGGTCAAAGCACGTAGAGATCCCGGATGAAGATTAAATACAAAGAGGACTTACTCCACAATACAAAATATTAAAAGCGGAGCTTTCGGGTATATTGTAACACCCTTCGTCAGGGTGCTACAAATATACCCGACAGATCCGATTGAATTTTTCCTAGAGTAAGCCCTCTTTGTATTATATATATCACCCACCTCACATCATGTCTTTTCGCTTCGCGGATCCCAGATGAGTCCCTGAACAGGTCGGAAGGGCGTAGAAAAGGTCAGAGGGGCCCCTAGACGATCTGAAGGGACCTTGGGCCTTTCAACAGTAAGAATACAGTTGTACAGGGAATAGCACTCAAAATTTTCGCGCCGCTCCGCGGCGCAATTGAACTACAAATTCAATTATATACGGGTTAGCAAAAAATCGGTCAGTTTCTCGGCGCATTTATGTGTTAAGTTGCTACTTTCCTATATTATTGGGCAAAATAGTTCACTTTAGCACATTTTCCCCGCACTTTTAAACGCACAATATAGTAATTTTAAAGGTCCGCACCATACGCAATGCGACGCATTGATGAGAAAGCAACCCAGGGCATAAAACTCAAAATTTTCGCGCCGCTCCGCGGAGCAATTTGTTTAAAAGTGCCAGGTCTTCAGCTTAACAAAAATATTCCAAGTTAGTATAGCTGATTCAAAATTCGTGTCCCTGGTTCCGAAGTTGATGTGGCAGTTTGCTAACTCCAGCTCCTAAACGTTGGTATGGCCCATGTCATACCTGCCATACTGCATTTCCAGCCTTGTAACGTGCCTTTTCATGCGTTTTTTTTTTTGGGGGGGGGGGCTTTCAACGCTTGGGAAGGGGCTCTTTCAACGCTCGGGAAGGGGCCCTTTCGAGGAGCCGCCCCTCCCTGGACGAAATCTTGGCTACGTGCCTGTGAGGGGTCATGGCCGCACGCGGACTAAGTGACACATGGCTGAGTACCGCTGATTACATACATGACAATGCGAGCGTTTTCCCCACAGGTTTTATTGCAAAGTTACACTTTATGCTTTACAAATATATAATCTTGTCATGGTTTAACACTTCACAAGGGATCCGGGGACAGGGGATACAAAGCACAAACATCGCCGCCGCTAGTCCCAAACACAGCCGCCATCTCCGCCGGAAACACCGTCACTTGCGCCCGTCAAGCCTCGCCAGTCGCCAGTCTCCCAGCCGCCAGCCGGGCGACGGGACCAGCAGCAGGCCCATCTTCTCTGCGTCCACGCACAGCCAATACAGCGCCTCGAGCGCTAGCTGCGTGACGCCGCGCAACAGAGTCTGCTCCGGCGCCTTCCTCGAGCCACGCGGCGC
Organism: Chirona hameri; assembly: GCA_036785665.1. Classification (NCBI taxonomy): domain Eukaryota; kingdom Metazoa; phylum Arthropoda; class Thecostraca; order Balanomorpha; family Balanidae; genus Chirona; species Chirona hameri. The sequence continues at coordinate 92,767 of JAXIVJ010001485.1, read as the reverse complement.
ACGAGCATGGCCACCAGATTCACCGCCGAAACCACCGCCGTTTCCACCCAGTTGCAGTCGAAGGGGAAATGTGCAAGTCTGATCCGCCGCCTGCTGAGGGGAATGGTGACCTGCTGGAGATGAGATTGATTCTGACAATGCCATACCTGAGAAGGGAAAAAATGTGATCAGTACTGGGCTTTTCTGAGGTTGTCAGATTTCGTAGTACTACTCAAATCTGAGCTAGTTTTCTTAGAAGACCAACAATACCTTCTGCCCTTCATGGAATTGAACTTCTGTCCGGAAGCATGAATGTAAAGGAAATGTGTGGAAACAGGTAATGTTTGGGGAGAGTTAACAGAAAGTAAACAGGAAAGCATGGACGGATTTTGAATTTATTAGAAAACGGGGAAAATAACCAAAAAAGTATAAAGACAGCAAATTTGCATCACAAAATTTGTTGAACAGCATGACAAGGATATCTCATGAGACAAAACAACCTCAAACTCAGATACAAAACATACAATTTGTAACGCATCAAACATGACACATTTATATCACAACACATACCAATCTGAGTGATCAATCAAGCCTATTTCCTACATAGAGAAGACACACAAACATCACAGTCTGGACTTAATGGGTACTCAAACTCAGATATGCTGCCATTAAAAAGGTGCATTGTCCTATGCAAACAATAATTGTGTATTTAAGTTTGCAATATAACATATTAGTGAACACATGAGCACTGACACAAAATTTGGAGTGGGGGCGGGGGGCAACTAGTGTTTGCTCCCCCCCCCCCTCCCCATGCTCACCAATGTTAAAATACTGCTGATATGGGGCAGATTTCTCCTGGGTCATGCCGGGGGGGGGGGGGCAGTGTTAATGCCTCTGAGACTATGCTATTTTGAGTTGGAACCCCTGAGTGAATATGATGTTTTTATAGATAGAACCATGTCATTAGCATGGAAGATGGGAAACAACATTCGTACAAAATTGAACTATTTTTTATATAAATGTTATGTATAGACCTAAATTAACATATTCCTAGCCTTGACTTCAAGAAATGCAGTAAATACATAGTGCCTTTCATCTCAACATAATCATAGCCAATTTTGTATTGAGTGCACAATGAATCACTGCTGTTGTGTTGACTCCATAGAGATGAGCCAAGGAAATTGACATGTGCATACATTACAGATGGCTGTACAGATTGCAGTGAAAATTGCCAAGATGGTTGCTTATCCATGGAAAGCCATATGCACTAATAATGTGCCTGCACATATCCATCAAAACATACCATATTGCCACAGGTAGTTCTTAGCTGAACAATTGCAGAATTGTAGGGTGTTATTTTATTTTGAGTAAATGTTAACCAGAGCATTGTTAAAATATTTTAAAACAGAAGCAACCTTCTGCTCATTACACATAATAATTAAGCAACAATTACACATAATAATTAAGCAACAATGTCTAAAAGATACTTTTGGCCATGGGACATCATCAGTAAGTCATGAGTCTATTAATGCTGGCCAATGGCCAAAATATATGTTAGTGTTTTTGACTAATTCGTAATGAGCAAATAGCTCTCTTCTCTTTATAACAACTCTAACTTGGCTAGGAATATATGTTTTGGATCCAAAGACGGATCCCAGAACGGGTGTTTGGGGGGTCAAATCTAAAAAAGTCTCACACAATTCTGAAAACTAATAGGATTTTGCTTGCTGATTTGATTGATAGCTGATTTAAAACAAACTTTCCTTAGTAAAAGTTTCTTATATTTTCTTCTATATCAGGAAATGTGTTAATTTTGCATTGATTTCAGGCGGTTTGGGGTGAGCATGGCCCCTTTGCCCGCCACCCCCTGGATCCGCCCATGTTTGGAGCAGTACTTATTACTCAGGCGGCCTAGCCATTAATACCATTAGTTATTGGTGGCAATTTGTAAGATCTCAGTGTAGCCTCTCAAAACACATGCAAGGCATTCCAGCCTTGACGATTGTGGCGCATGGATGACTGTTGTGACTGTTATGTGATTGGTTGAATCTGGTGCACTGAATTAATATCAGGTCAAACGCTGACGTGTCAGAAGATGGCTGATATAATTTGATGCTGTATCAAACAATTCTGAAACCTCATCAGATTTTGATTGATTATGCATTGATAGCTGATTTAAACACCTCTCAAAACAAGTTATTTGGGCCGCTCAATCATCCAGTATAGCCTACCATTACCATCGTATACCACTTCCGTCATGACTTAACAAAGGCTTATTAATCTAGCAATGGTGAATCAAGGTTGTGCACATAATTATACACCATATAACCTAACAGTCGTGTCGCCATTGCCTAAATCACCATAATGATTGTAGTGTCCGCCAGAATTGCCATGAGCATGAGCACGTTAGCATGAAGGTATTCCTGTTTTTGGCAGCCTTGACGATTGTGGCGCATGGATGACAAGTTATGACTGTTATGTGATTGATTGAATCTGGTGCACTGAATTAATCTCAGGTCAAACGCTGACGTGTCAGGAGATGGCTGAACAAATTTGAGGCTGCACGTCAAGCTAGATGCTGAGAACTAACAATATAATTATGTAGTAAGGAAGAAGCTTTTACAAGAGGTTGGCCAAGACACTACATAATTTAGTGGCAACAACGATGAGATCGTGTCTCATCAAAATCTCATCCTCGTCGCCACTAAATTATGTAGTGTCTTGGCCAGCTGTTGTAAAAGCTTCTTCCTCACTGCATAATTATATTGTTAGTAGAATTCCCATCAAAATGAGTTAACAAAACCAGCAGCATCTCAGCTTGACGTGCACCCTCATGTTCTATCAGTGATCTCCTGACACGTCATCGTTTGACCCAATATTAAAGGGACTGTCCCACCTTTTCTGAAAGTTGTTGAATCACACTTAATTGTATGTCTACATGTCAGGCTAGGTCAGCTGAACATGTTCAGGATTTTTTCTTCTTCTCCAAAAACAAATTGCTTATCATGGAAGATATTCAACTTTTAGTTTTAAGCGAAAAGTTGGGTTGGTGACGTCATGTTGTTTTTTAATAACAGGGAAATCCTTTGAGCTGCCAAATGTATGGCACAATTTTGTGTTGACATCTATTGCACAGAAATTATATTGTGCAGAAGATTGGCTAGCACTATCAGCTGGAGTTGTTGCAGCAGTTGGCCGCCATGGACCGCTAGTGAGGCAGGGTGTAATGACGTCACAAGCAAATGTTTCCACTAAATATTGATTGATTGATTTATAAATAAATACATATTTTGCGTTAAATATTTAACTAGTACTATTATGGCTGTCTCAACTCAAATATAATGTTAAGGTGGGATAGTCCCTTTAATTCAGCGCACCAAATTTAACCAATCACATAACAGTCATAACAGTCATCCATGTGCCACAATCGTCAAGGCTGCCAAACCCAAGAATGCCATCATGCTAACATGCTCATGCTCATGGCAATTCTAGCAGACACTACAATGATACATGCCTTTCAACAGGAAATGTCTGCGCTTTATAGGAATGATAAGTCCACTCTTTGTGTGCTGCCAAATACTGGATTTGTCATGCTATGAGCAATGCATAGGTGCTTTTGTGCCTTAGTATTGTTTTAATCACCAGTTGCATGAAGTCTTTTTTTTACCAGAGAGTGAACCTTTACCCTATTACCAAAATTATGATTCTGATCCATGGCAACTCATGACACTAGTCACTCTAACCCAAAGCTTTGACAAATACTTTGGCTGTATGGGACATTAGTTGGTGGATAGGGTGCATTTATCATTTAAGTAGTTGAGCAGATTGGCGAAGTACCTGTCAAAGTAATAGGCAATGAGAATGACATAGAACGTCAGTAAGATCAGTAAGAAACATGGGCAAAATACTCACATCTTTCAGGCTGTGCATGGAAAGAAGTTGACACCTATACCCTTTTCTCTTATTCTTCCACATCGTGCATGACCCCTTGGTAACAAACAATGGTAAACTAAACTGAAACATGACTCGCATAAAGATAATATCCCTATATAGCCTTGGATATTATTATGCGTCCGCAATGTCTTCTGGGAATCAAAAGTTTGGGTAAGTTAGCAAAAGTTCTTGAGCCCAAAGTGTTTCTGATTACCTCCGGCGGTAAATATTTAGAGCGGATACGCATTTGAACAATGAATTATAATATTTCACTTGTTTTAATAAATATAAAAAATCAAATAATAAACTAAATCGCCAATAAACGGCAAATAACATGAATAACAATATTATAGATGAGTGACGTCATACATCTACCGTCCTTTTCAAACAGACGGAACCGGGCAAAAGGAGGGACACAAATAACGGATGCACGCTTCCTTTATAATAACCAAATATGCGTCTTCCTTTTATTCATACCGTTCCTTTTTTCTCGGGCTACCTCCGTGTTTTATCTTTATAATAATGGCCTCAGGTGTGTGAAATTTTCCTTTCTTTTCAGCCAGCGCTCCAGCTCAGAACAGTCCGAGGCACGCAGTTGCAGCAACTGCATGCAATTTCCCTGGTTATCTTCGTGTTCTCGGAGGGCCAAACCTTGTTTCGCCAGGAACATAAGGCTGGTGATGATTTTCGTGAGACTGTCTCGTGCGATCTTCCTCTCTTTCTCATCTGCAGATTTCAGCGCCTCGGTCGCGGGACGTGCCGTCGAGCTGTACAAAGCGTCCCGATGAGCCATGGACGCAGCATGCTCACGGAACTTGTCCCGCGCCTTTTTCCAGTTTCCGAATCCTGACAAGCTGAAGGCTGATTCTTGATGCCCTGTCGTTTTCCCAAGCTCGTGTTCCTTAGCGCAGTGAAAACACATAACTTTCTGTCGCGCTGGGCAGTAGTGAAGCCATGGAAACAGCATATACCACTCTGAGTTAAAACTCAGCTGCCGACCTTTCAGTTGCTGCTTCGGTATGGTGTCCGCGCGCGGCTGGTTGGGGATGGTGAGCTCGGCGATCCTCCATGGGGACGTATCACCAGAGGATCCAGGAAAGGATTCATCACCCTCATTTTCTGGAAAGGTGGGATGGATGAATTCTGTCAATGATGACAAAATGACAAGGAATAAATCCGTATCGTTGCAGAAGTAAAACTGTCCTTTGTTACGATACGTTGCAGTATACTATCTCAATTTACGAGAGGAGTAAATGGGTATTATATTATCATCATATACAGCGGTGTCGATTTATGAAAATGATTGGGGGGCCCTAATGCTAACTTTATATATTTTAACTCCATTCTTACCATGCAACGCCATAGGAGTAATGTTAAAATTTGAAATTATTGGGGTGGTTCGTCCCCCCAATAGTATACAAATCGAAATCGGTGATCATATAACATGTTAATATACGAGTGAAGTTATTTTAATAAAGTTAAAGTCTTAAAACACTAAATACATCACATTATTTTTTAGCTATGATCTCACAGAGTAAGGAATAAAAAAAATGAACGATTATTGATTCATATAATTGTATTAGTTTCCTATATCAATTTAAGGTATACAAGTATTAGCGATTTAAATTATTATGTACGAATAGATCGGGTGAGACTCATGTAAATCAAATATAATTCAGTGGAATCAAATTAAGTAGTGATGTAGGTATTAAGCGAAGCATATTCAATATTATCTCGTTATGCTGCTTGAAACTTCAATATAACAAACAACGCTAAGCAGTTGTAGCGCATTCACTCAAGTCGTCCTTAGATGCAGCGCCCTCTAGGCATAATTAATCAGCATCAAAGCGCCATCTACAATTTTATATCTGTTCAATTTCCGGTCGCCACTAGAGCTACAATGGGCCTGTTCCCGTCGCACCTCTAAACTCCTCCAAGTTGCTCCAACTTGCTCCAGTTGTATGCTATAATACAGAGTAGTTGCAGTTGGAGCAGCTTAGAGGAGGTTAGAGGCGCCATGGAACAGGCCCAATGAGTGGACTATATAAAGATGATACCTTTATCATTTCCCCATTTAACATTTCAGTAACTGGCCACGCTTTTTACAATATTTCGAATCCTGATCTGGTCTCAGTGACATAAGTTATTACGGTTAAAAGATACATGAGCAAATCAGTCTCTACCGGGATTCGAGTTCGAGGGCAGAACCGTCCAGAACACTTTATAATGCTTACCGGAGGCCTGACGTGGTCGTTTTTCTGGATTTGGGAATGAAGAAGCGACCGCCGTTGGAGGGTTCCGCTGAGGTTCAGGAGATGGAGGTGAAGAATCAGGTTCGAGTGGTTGAGGCGGGGATGATGGTGGCACCGGCACGGCCTACGAAACAACATGTTTGTATTATTAAAAACATTGACATTAACATTCTGGTCAGATACAAACTGTCAGTTCGAGACTCGAGAGGTACTCTAAGGGTACTCTAAGAATCCTCAGTCATTAACTAGTGATTCTTCAAATAAAATGTGAGCTACAGTTATATAAATGACGAGTAACGCATTGGCACTTGGGCCTTGGCAGATAGGTACTAAAAGATTACCAGAACCTGACCGAAAAACAACAAATACCTACGCCTTAACAAATTGAAGCTGGTCAGTCCTGCAGCTGCTACCAAGCATGCAAGAAGGAATAAAATAACATGTTATTGACCTTATCACAAACTAGAAAACGTACGACATGATCTATGTGGGACATTTTCCATTGATTGTGATCAATTGTGCCTTTGCATACCTGATGCCATACAATACATTTTCGATTTATTATGTACCAACCTTTTTTGAAGAAGCTTCTTATATCCATATTTATTTCAACCACGGTTTAAACACGTGGGAAAGAAAAGACTAAAGAGGCAAATGTGGTAGGGACAGGCACAGAACAGACAGACACTATTTTGTATTAGGAAACAGTACACAAAGTGTGCCGTAAACAACCAACAGAGCCCATTTCGCGCCATGCCTCATGTCTTCTGCTGTCGAAACGCTGTTTAAATTGCTGCCAAATTCCCTTCAAAAGGGAAAAAAGTAAAAAGGGGAAAAAGGCCGAGCACATGCTTTTCCAAACGCATACGATATTGAAAAAATGCATTGTTTCCGAGTGAAGTGCAGATAAATGCCTGGAGAAACTGTCCAAAACTGGAGGGGATAATCCCCCCCAGCCTAACGGCTGGGGGGACGGTGTCCCCCCGTCCCCCCCCCCCCCCTGTGGCGACGCCCCTGACTATTAGGCATAGCCACGTGGGAGGGGTAGGCGAAGCAATTTGTCCCTTCCACCTCCCATACTATAGGCACAGCCACGAGGTTAGGAGCAGGCAAAGCCTTCAGGTGGCCTGAAGCCCAAAGCAGAATAACTTAACCGAAAATATTTGATTTACCCTTGCCTAAAATCCCTCCTATGCTTCTGCTTTTGACAGAATATCTGTAATTCACGTTTACCTCCGTTCTCCCTATGCACCTAAAATGTGGGGCAGGCATTTCAATTAAACGAAATTTCGCAGAAACGAAGATTTGCGTGGATGAATTAGTATTTGGATATTAGTATTTGGGACGGGTCTGTGATATATATAGACGAAAACATGTAGACGCTTATGAGACGAAATAATGTGTGGAAGAAATAAGAATAAATGTTCAGACTAAAAACCGCGCAAACAAAATGTTCGGACGAAAAATTTGTGGACGAAAATGTTTGGACGATAAAGAGACGAAACGAAAAAAACGAGACAAAAAAATTGCGTGGACAAAAATTATTCGGACAAAAAAATGTGTAGACGAAATAATGCGTAGACGAAAAAATCGAGACGAAAAAAAATGCGTGGATGGAAAAATGAGTACACGATAAATTTCGCAGGTAAAAAAAAAATGAGACGAGAAAACGCGAAACGAAAAAAAATGCGGGAGAAACCTGCTGACGAAAACATACACGACGAAAAAACGAGCGACGAAAATTTGCCTGGACATGGGTATCGGTGGGACAGGCGTCATCAAGTGATCGAGATCTGGCATTGGTGACGCTGGCGTCAACGAAACGTTTGGCCTAACCTAATCTAACCTACAAACCTACTTAGTATTGGTAATCTAAGTAGGTTTGTAGGTTTGGTAAATATGGTACCTGTCTCCGAAATGTAAACAATATATGGTAGCACATTAGGTATTATGGCAGCACTATAAAATGCAATTGCATTGTGCACAGCGACAGTGCTGCCTGGATTCGAACTTCTGTCTCGAATGTCGACGCGAGGAGGGCGGCGCAGCCGCCCTCCGAATACAACGGTGGGCCCGGGGGCCGAGCCCCCCGTTAGGTCTCGTAGCGAACCAATCTCCTGCCTGGGTCAGGTTCGATTATGTTGTCATTTTCAACTCTTATCAGAATAAAATGGCAACATAATCGAACCTGACCTAACCCCAGATGGTTCACTACGAGACCTAACGGGGGGCTCCGCCTCCGGTCCCCCGTTGTATTCGGAGGGCGGCTGTGCCGCCCTCCTCGCGTCGACATTCGAGACAGAAGTTCGAATCCAGGCAGCACTGTCGCTGTGCACAATGCAATTGCATTTATAGTGCTGCCATACTACCTCATGACGTCATACTGTGCTACCATATGTTGTTTCCATTTCGGAGAGAGGTACCTTAGTACTTACCGACCTATAACCTTCTTACCTACCAAGGCCATAGAGACTAGGTAGACCCGTCCGGGGTAGGCAGCGAAATGCGTGATGTCACGGGCACGTGACGTCACACGCTCCCTATTCAAATAGTGTTAAATTGGCCTACTTTCGCGTCCTACCATTTGCATACCTTAGGTGCCAGAGGGATCAATGGAACATTAAATGATAGATTGAAACGTCCTCTACAGCTCGCTTTTGGGACATTTTCTTCTAAATTGCAAGGATGAGCCGCTAGACGATGTCAAAGCGAGGCATGCAACTGAGCGAGGCCCATGCCCATATGAGGCAATGTTTGGATTTTGGCCACGGGGAACTGTCGCTGGATGGTGCTTTTGGTTGAAGTGCGAATTTTGTATTATTTCACCTGGTTGTTGATGAAGTAAGGTGACTTGAGGATACTTTGTAGTAGTATCTATCAGGTGAAAGTATTTTTACATCTGGATTACACTTGGGCACCTACAATTATGTTGAAGATCGTTGAGTGACAAATGCGCCACCGTAAATAAACATGGCGGCCGCGCCGGTCGAAGGCGTAACTATTTTGGTAGACCGAGAAGTGCCACGAGACGGTCTACGAAAGAAAATACGCTTCTCCCGATTCGGCCACCCCATTGGTGGAAATCGAGCTGGAAAGTGACGCCATGGGACAGGTTGGACACGTTACGGAGATAGCCATGACACCCCCCTGCTTACCTACTCACTACATACGGTCACGGCTGAAAGTGTTGGTGACGCCAGTCCCGCCGATAGGCGATAGTCAATCATCACAATATGTACCTTCAAGTAGAATTACACGCGGCCTTATGCACAAATATTAAAAAAAAAACTGACGGCGCTGATTGTGGTTGTAAAGAAAAAGGACAATGTCAATTTGGGGAATAAGTGTGAATATTAGGTTCCTTGATATGGGAATATAAAAACTGAAAATTGACTTACTTACTAGTTAGGTACTGGGTTTAACTTACCGCTTCCTCACGAATCCATCTAAGGATGACTGACGCCGCGCCCGCTTCATCACTGATCCACAATGATCGGTCGTCTGCTTATGACTCCCGCCCACGGGGAAGCAATCGCCGTGGACCCCTACCGGCCGGGCTGTCTAATGCCGGCCGCCATCTTGTGCGGACCAAAAAGGCGGCCGAGCGCGCGGCCGCCCGTGTTAAAAAGGATGGGGAGGCGGGTACACCGACTGACATTTTATAATATATTGAGCGAACTACTTGTGGTAGCGCAATATGACTACCACTAAAATGTTCCAAATTGAATGGAGAATGATTCTAGGTGTTCATATTTTATTTGTTCTCGTGAAAAAAAATGCGAAAAAATATGAACAACTAGAATCATTTTCCATTCAATTTGGAACGTTGTAGTGGTAGTCATATTGCACTACCACAAGTAGTTCGCTCAATATATTGTAAAATGTCAGCCGGTGTATCCGCTTCCCCATCCTTTAGCACGGACGGCCGCGCGCCCGGCCGCCTTTTTGGTCCGCACAAGATGGCGGCCGGCATTAGACCAGTCTTCCGGCCAAAGCGCGTTCCATGTTATAGAGTTCAGTGCTCCCGCCAATATTGTTTAGACTTGCGTTGCGTCACTTTTGCCTCAAGGACAAGCTACCATATTTGACTGCCATATGAAGTATATATTTTTTTTTAACTTTTGCAATGCTCATCATTTTTACCATATATGGTAAAGGATATGTAATTTTCGACTACGGAAGATGGGGGGGCAAAAAGATAGTTTTGCCCCCGCTTGAGTTTGCCAGTGCCCCCGCTGCCCCCCTGCCCCCGCTGCCCCCCCCCCCCGAATCCGCCGCCCCTGCACCGGGTACAAACACCGTGTACAGACACACCGTTTACAGACACACCGGATACAGACACCGTGTACAGACACACCGGGTACAGACACCGTGTACATACACCATGTACAGACACCGTGTACATACACCATGTACAGACACCGTGTACAGACACACCGTGTACAGACACCGTGTACAGACAAACCGTGTACAGACACACCGTGTACAGACACACCGTGTACAGACACACCGTGTACAGACACCGTGTACAGACACACGCGTACAGATACCGTGTACAGACACACCGTGTACAGACGCACCGTGTACAGACACACCGGGTACAGACACCGTGTACAGGCACACGCGTACAGACACCGTGTACAGACACACCGTGTACAGACACACGCGTACAGATCCCGTGTACAGACACCGTGTACAGACACACCGTGTACAGACACACCGGGTAAAGACACCGTGTACAGGCACACGCGTACAGGCACACCGTGTACAGACACACCGTGTACAGCCACACCGTGTACAGACACACCGTGTACAGACACCGTGTACAGACACACCGTGTGCAGACACACCGTGTACAGACACACCGGGTACAGACACCGTGTACAGGCACACGCGTACAGACACCGTGTACAGACACACCGTGTACAGACACACGCGTACAGATCCCGTGTACAGACACCGTGTACAGACACACCGTGTACAGACACACCGGGTAAAGACACCGTGTACAGGCACACGCGTACAGGCACACCGTGTACAGACACACCGTGTACAGCCACACCGTGTACAGACACACCGTGTACAGACACCGTGTACAGACACACCGTGTGCAGACACACCGTGTACAGACACACCGGGTACAGACACCGTGTACAGGCACACGCGTACAGGCACACCGTGTACAGACACACCGTGTGCAGCCACACCGTGTACAAACACCGTGTACAGACACACCGTGTACAGACACACCGTGTACAGACACCGTGTACAGACACACCGTGTACAGCCACACCGTGTACAGACACCGTGTACAGACACCGTGTACAGACACCGTGTACAGACACCGCGTACAGACACACCGTGTACAGACACACCGTGTACAGACACCGTGTACAGACACACCGTGTACAGCCACACCGTGTACAGACACCGTGTACAGACACCGTGTACAGACACCGTGTACAGACACCGTGTACAGACACCGCGTACAGACACACCGTGTACAGACACACCGTGTACATACGCCGTGAACAGACACACACGTACAGACACCGTGTACAGACACCATGTACAGACACCGTGTACAGACACCATGTACAGACACCGTGTACAGACGCCGTGTACAGACACACGTGTACAGACACCGTGTACAGACACCGTGTACAGACACCGTGTACAGACACACCGTGTACAGACACACCGTGTACAGACACGCCGTGTACAGACACCATGTACAGACACCGTGTACAGACACACGTGTACAGACACCGTGTACAGACACCGTGTACATACGCCGTGTACAGACACCATGTACAGACACCGTGTACAGACACCGTGTACAGACACCGTGTACAGACACACCGCGTACAGACACCGTGTACAGACACACCGTGTACAGACACCGTGTACAGACACCATGTACAGACACACCATGTACAGACACACCGTGTACAGACACACCGTGTACAGACACCGTGTACAGACACACCGTGTACAGACACACCGTGTACAGACACACCGTGTACAGACACACCGTGTACAGACACACCGCGTACAGACACCGTGTACAGACACACCGTGTACAGACACCGTGTACAGATACACCATGTACAGACACACGCGTACAGACACCGTGTACAGACACCGTGTGCATACACCATGTACAGACACACCGTGTACAGACACACGCGTACAGACACCATCTACAGACACCGTGTACATACACACCGTGTACAGACACCGTGTACAGACACCGTGTACAGACACCGTGTACAGACACCGTGTACAGACACACCGTGTACAGACACACCGTGTACAGACACCATGTATAGACACACCGTGTACAGACACACGCGTACAGACACCGTGTACAGACACACACGCGTACAGACACCGTGTACAGACACACACGCGTACAGACACCGTGTACAGACACCGTGTACAGACACCGTGTACAGACACCGTGTACAGACACCGTGTACAGACACCGTGTACATACACCGTGTACAGACACCATGTACAGACACCATGTACAGACACCGTGTACAGCCATCGTGTACAGACACACGCGTACAGACATACACGTACAGACACACGCGTACAGACACTGTGTACAGACACACCGTGTACAGACACACACGTACAGACACACCGTGTACAGACACCATGTACAGACACCATGTACAGACACCGTGTACAGCCATCGTGTACGGACACACCATGTACAGACACACGCGTACATACATACGCGTACAGACACACGCGTACAGACACTGTGTACAGACACCATGTACAGACACACCGTGTACAGACACCGTGCACAGACACACCGTGTACAGACACACGCGTACAGACACCGTGTACAGACACCGTGTACAGACACACCGTGTACAGACACACCGTATACAGACACACCGTGTATAGACACACCGTGTACAGACACACCGTGTACAGACACCGTGTACAGACACACGCGTACAGACACCGTGTACAGACACCGTGTACAGACACACCGTGTACAGACACACCGTGTACAGACACCGTGTACAGACACACCGTGTACAGACACACCGTGTACAGACACACCGTGTATAGACACACCGTGTACAGACACACCGTGTATAGACACACCGTGTACAGACACACCGTGTACAGACACCGTGTACAGATACCGTGCACAGACACACCGTGTACAGACACACCGTGTACAGACACCGTGTACAGACACACGCGTACAGACACCGTGTACAGACACCGTGTACAGACACACCGTGTACAGACACACCGTGTACAGACACCGTGTACAGACACACCGTGTACAGACACACCGTGTACAGACACACCGTGTACAGACACACCGTGTACAGACACACCGTGTATAGACACACCGTGTACAGACACACCGTGTATAGACACACCATGTACAGACACCGTGTACAGACACCGTGCACAGACACACCGTGTACAGACACACCGTGTACAGACACACCGTGTGCAGACACCATGTACAGACACCGTGTACAGACACACCGTGTACATACACCATGTACAGACACCGTGTACAGACACCATGTACAGACACCATGTACAGACACCGTGTACAGACACACCATGTACAGACACACCATGTACAGACACACGCGTACAGACACACCGTGTACAGACACCATGTACAGACACACCGTGTACAGACACCGTGTACAGACACCATGTACAGACACACCGTGTACAGACACACCGCGTACAGACACCATGTACAGACACCATGTACAGACACCGTGTACAGACACACCATGTACAGACACACCATGTACAGACACACGCGTACAGACACACCGTGTACAGACACCATGTACAGACACACCGTGTACAGACACCGTGTACAGACACCATGTACAGACACACCGTGTACAGACACACCGCGTACAGACACCATGTACAGACACCATGTACAGACACCGTGTACAGACACACCATGTACAGACACACCATGTACAGACACACGCGTACAGACACACCGTGTACAGACACCATGTACAGACACCGTGTACAGACACCGTGTACAGCCATCGTGTACAGACACACGCGTACAGACATACGCGTACAGACACACGCGTACAGACACTGTGTACAGACACACCGTGTACAGACACACACGTACAGACACACCGTGTACAGACACCATGTACAGACACCATGTACAGACACCGTGTACAGCCATCGTGTACAGACACACCATGTACAGACACACGCGTACATACATACGCGTACAGACACACGCGTACAGACACTGTGTACAGACACACCGTGTACAGACACACGCGTACAGACATACGCGTACAGACACTGTGTACAGACACCATGTACAGACACACCGTGTACAGACACCGTGCACAGACACACCGTGTACAGCCACCGTGTACAGACACACGCGTACAGACACCGTGTACAGACACCGTGCACAGACACACCGTGTACAGACACCGTGTACAGTCACACGCGTACAGACACCGTGTACAGACACCATGTACAGACACACCGTGTACAGACACACCGTGTACAGACACACCGTGTACAGACACACCGTGTACAGAAACACCGCGTACAGACACCGTGTACAGACACCGTGTTCAGATACACCGTGTACAGACACACCGTGTACAGACACACCGGGTACAGACACCGTGTACAGGCACACGCGTACAGGCACACCGTGTACAGACACACCGTGTGCAGCCACACCGTGTACAAACACCGTGTACAGACACACCGTGTACAGACACACCGTGTATAGACACACCGTGTACAGACACCGTGTACAGACACACCGTGTACAGCCACACCGTGTACAGACACCGTGTACAGACACCGTGTACAGACACCGTGTACAGACACCGTGTACAGACACCGCGTACAGACACACCGTGTACAGACACACCGTGTACATACGCCGTGAACAGACACACACGTACAGACACCGTGTACAGACACCATGTACAGACACCGTGTACAGACACCATGTACAGACACCGTGTACAGACGCCGTGTACAGACACACGTGTACAGACACCGTGTACAGACACCGTGTACAGACACCGTGTACAGACACCATGTACAGACACACCATGTACGGACACACCGTGTAGAGACACGCCGTGTACAGACACACCGTGTACAGACACACCGTGTACAGACACACCGTGCACAGACACCGTGTACAGACACCATGTACAGACACCGTGTACAGACACACCGTGCACAGACACACGTGTACAGACACCGTGTACAGACACGCCGTGTACAGACACACCGTGTACAGACACACCGTGTACAGACACACCGTGCACAGACACCGTGTACAGACACCATGTACAGACACCGTGTACAGACACACCGTGCACAGACACACGTGTACAGACACCGTGTACAGACACCGTGTACAGACACGCCGTGTACAGACACACCATGTACAGACACCGTGTACAGACACCGTGTACAGACACCATGTACAGACACCGTGTACAGACACCATGTACAGACACCGTGTACAGACGCCGTGTACAGACACACGTGTACAGACACCGTGTACAGACACCGTGTACATACGCCGTGTACAGACACCGTGTACATACGCCGTGTACAGACACCATGTACAGACACCGTGTACAGACACACCGCGTACAGACACCGTGTACAGACACACCGTGTACAGACACACCGTGTACAGACACACCGTGTACAGACACACCGTGTACAGACACACCGTGTACAGACACACCGTGTACAGACACCGTGTACAGACACACCGTGCACAGACACCGTGTACAGACACCGTGTACAGACACCGTGTACAGACACACCGCGTACAGACACCGTGTACAGACACACCGTGTACAGACACCGTGTACAGATACACCATGTACAGACACACGCGTACAGACACCGTGTACAGACACCGTGTGCATACACCATGTACAGACACACCGTGTACAGACACACCGTGTACAGACACACCGTGTACAGACACACCGTGTACAGACACCGTGTACAGACACACCGTGTACAGACACCGTGTACAGACACCGTGTACAGACACACCGCGTACAGACACCGTGTACAGACACACCGTGTACAGACACCGTGTACAGATACACCATGTACAGACACACGCGTACAGACACCGTGTACAGACACCGTGTGCATACACCATGTACAGACACACCGTGTACAGACACACCGTGTACAGACACACGCGTACAGACACCATCTACAGACACCGTGTACATACACACCGTGTACAGACACCGTGTACAGACACCGTGTACAGACACCGTGTACAGACACCGTGTACAGACACACCATGTACAGACACACCATGTACAGACACCATGTACAGACACACCGTGTACAGACACACCGTGTACAGACACACGCGTACAGACACCGTGTACAGACACACACGCGTACAGACACCGTGTACAGACACCGTGTACAGACACCGTGTACAGACACCGTGTACATACACCGTGTACATACACCGTGTACAGACACCATGTACAGACACCATGTACAGACACCGTGTACAGCCATCGTGTACAGACACACCATGTACAGACACACGCGTACATACATACGCGTACAGACACACGCGTACAGACACTGTGTACAGACACCATGTACAGACACACCGTGTACAGACACACCGTGTACAGCCACCGTGTACAGACACACGCGTACAGACACCGTGTACAGACACCGTGCACAGACACCGTGTACAGACACACCGTACAGACACACCGTGTACAGACACCGTGTACAGACACCGTGCACAGACACACCGTGTACAGACACACCGTGTACAGACACACCATGTACAGACACACCGCGTACAGACACCGTGTACAGACACACCGTGTACAGACACACCATGTACAGACACACCGCGTACAGACACCGTGTACAGACACACCGTGTACAGACACACCATGTACAGACACACCGCGTACAGACACCGTGTACAGACACACCGTGTACAGACACACCATGTACAGACACACCGCGTACAGACACCGTGCACAGACACACCGTGTACAGACACACCGTGTACAGACACACCGTGTGCAGACACCATGTACAGACACCATGTACAGACACACCGTGTACATACACCATGTACAGACACCGTGTACAGACACCATGTACAGACACCATGTACAGACACCGTGTACAGACACACCATGTACAGACACACCATGTACAGACACACGCGTACAGACACACCGTGTACAGACACCATGTACAGACACCATGTACAGACACCGTGTACAGCCATCGTGTACAGACACACGCGTACAGACATACGCGTACAGACACACGCGTACAGACACTGTGTACAGACACACCGTGTACAGACACACACGTACAGACACACCGTGTACAGACACCATGTACAGACACCATGTACAGACACCGTGTACAGCCATCGTGTACAGACACACCATGTACAGACACACGCGTACATACATACGCGTACAGACACACGCGTACAGACACTGTGTACAGACACACCGTGTACAGACACACGCGTACAGACATACGCGTACAGACACTGTGTACAGACACCATGTACAGACACACCGTGTACAGACACCGTGCACAGACACACCGTGTACAGCCACCGTGTACAGACACACGCGTACAGACACCGTGTACAGACACCGTGCACAGACACACCGTGTACAGACACACGCGTACAGACACACCGTGTACAGACACACCGTGTACAGACACACCGTGTACAGACACACCGTGTACAGACGCCGTGTACAGACACCGTGTACAGACACCGTGTACAGACACACCGTGCACAGACACACCGTTTACAGACACCGTGTACAGACACACCGTGTACAGACACCGTGTACATACACACCGTGTACAGACACCGTGTACAGACACCGTGTACAGACACCGTGTACAGACACCGTGTACATACACACCGTGTACAGACACCGTGTACAGACACCGTGTACAGACACCGTGTATAGACACACCGTGTACAGACACACCGTGTACAGACACACCGTGTACAGACACACCGTGTACAGACACACCGTGTACAGACACACCGTGTACAGACACACCGTGTACAGACACACCGTGTACAGACGCCGTGTACAGACACCGTGTACAGACACCGTGTACAGACACACCGTGTACAGACACACCGTTTACAGACACCGTGTACAGACACACCGTGTACAGACACCGCGCACAGACACCGTGCACAGACACACCGTGTACAGACACCCGCGGGAGAACGTATCCGTTGATAGGGATCTCGGTACGACACATAGGGATAGGGGATAGGGATCTCGGTACGACAAGTTGATAGGGATCTCGGTACGACAAGTTGATAGGGATCTCGGTACGACAAGTTGATAGGGATCTCGGTACGTTGATAGGGATCTCGGTATGCAGCGAATACGTGACGACGGATCGCGGCGGATCGCGGCGGATCGCGGCGGATTGTCCCTGTTTGTCCTTCGTCGCCTGGAATCCGGCGCAGGAAGCGGTTGCGATCCGTTGGAAGCGGTTCCGATCGGTCAGTAGCTGTTTATGATTACCGGGGCCGGCTGCAGTCCACAGTAAATCAGCTCGCGTTTGACAGCCTGTGATAGCTGCGGCTGACAGCTGTGACAGCTATGTGACCGCCTCGGCTTCACCGCCGCAAATCACTGCTCGTACAATACTGCCCGTGACAGGGATAAACGGCAAGCACCGAAAACATGCCAGTCGGCTACTGTTCAGACTCGTCAAGAGCGTTAGGCATACCAAAATCGTACAAACTAGCCGCACGGTATGTTTACTTTGCTTTCAATACACTGTCTATCCCGCAAATAGTTCCACAACGCAAAGCGCCCATCAATCAAGCACAGCATTTTTATGGCGTGGTGAATTCCACATTCTCCACAAGCTTCGTTTTAACACATGCTCTTTGGGAACTCCAGAATCAACTCGGATA
Organism: Chirona hameri; assembly: GCA_036785665.1. Taxonomy (NCBI): domain Eukaryota; kingdom Metazoa; phylum Arthropoda; class Thecostraca; order Balanomorpha; family Balanidae; genus Chirona; species Chirona hameri. The sequence goes on along the minus strand of JAXIVJ010001485.1, from coordinate 73,579 downwards.
ATCCAGATGCATTTGATTTAAATCCTGCAAAGAGCACCAGTTGAGCCAGATCGCACACATAGCCTGGTGCCAAGAAAGCAATGCGATTATGCCGTAATACGTCGGGGAAGCCCTGACACTACGTGTTGAAGCAGTTCATCCTTTACGCATCTGAGCGTGTAGTATATATTAGTGGTGTAAGATTCGGAAATTTTCCAAATCATGTCCGATCTAATATGACAATGTTGACCGAAAAGTGTCCGATGAGTCCAAGAGTCAAAAAATATTCCAAGTTTTTAAAACATCTTATACATGGCAACTAGTGATGAATTTACTGTATTTCATGTCCACAATTAACTGCACTGAGGCCAGTACTACCGAAAAAATAATCACCGCACGCAGAAAAAAATAATATCCGCTAAAAAAAAATGCGGACATGAGACGGGTTTCACCAACAACAACAAAAAACTGACGGCGCCGGCTGCTATTTTTTTATAGACGCAAACAGCTGATATTGGTGACGTCACACACCAATAACGATACGATTACGATATAACGCTAATCTACTGACAGACTAGTTTGAGCAGCGGAAATGGCTGTGTCTGATTGGTCAAAATACCTTTGTCGGCAACGCCGGCGCTAGCGAAACACGGTATTGTTTTGATAGATTGCTTACACATTTCCATTGAACTTTAACTGGGTTTAGTTGTTAAGATTTTAATTCTTAGTAAATTAATATTTAAAGGCTTGTAACCAGGGGCGGCGGATTCGGGGGGGGGGGGGCAGCGGGGGCAGCCTCAGTAAATCAGCAGCCTCAGTCGCTGGCAAAATCAATCGGGGGCAAAACTATCTTTTTGCCCGCCCCCCCCATCTTCCGTAGTCGAAAATGACATATCCTTTACCATATATGGTACACTGTAAACTCATTTCGACAAGGATCCGTTTTTTAACCAGTAGCGTTTGTCAAAAATACAAATATTTGGGATGTCAGAAGACGAGTTCCTCGTCACAACTCGTCGAATCAACAAGTCAAACGCTATATTTAATACCAATACCTAGTTTTGCATTAGTAATATTGACAAAGAATAGGGAGCCCATTGTAAAAATGGCACGGGTCTGCTCCGTATGTGCATAACATGTGTAACATGTGTATGTGTAAGCCACACGTTTGTTGGCAGTCAGCGACACGTTCGTTAAACTTGTGGTGGAAGCACAATTACGTGGATGTCGCACGTTGTTCATAACAAGCACAAGCATGTGCCGCGTTAAGCTTCATGCGATAATCTCGTTCGCCATTTTGGATGACGCGATTTTCTAAGACGTATAGTTATCTGTCATTAACAATTATGCAAATGGTCTCACTGATAAGTTGCTGTTATATTGCTATTTGATTTATCTCGTAAGCTTCTTGTTTTTGTTTTTTGTTTTTTTAGCGTATTGTTTTTGCTCTCTGTGTGGTTAACAAGAAAGTATCTCGGTTAGGATCCTTCGCGAATGTTATTCCCGGCATGCGGCTCAGTAGGGCACGCCGGTTTGTTCTTCATGGTGCTGGCGTTGGACGAGCCGTGCGCGTGTTGTCTTGTTTTAAGTTACTTGTTTTTTCTTGGATATATATCTCGCATCAAGATGTGCATTTTGCTGGTTGATTGAGTTGAGATGAACAGAAATCAAGATGAGGCATAGGTATAGTGACATTGAGGTATGTGTTCTCTAAGGCCCAGTTCCCGATGCGTTTCAGCAGACTGGGAAGATGGTAAGCGTTCAACTTCTTGTGTTGATAGTGTTATCGGGTGTTTTCATATATGCCAATATGTGCATATATTACGATGTGGAAAGTTGATGAATCGTGAGTCATATTTCCTGTATAGATATGGTCTTGGAGTCAGTCGGGATCGAGGCTCCCGAGTCGTAGGTATGTTAAAAAGGTGCCTTGTATCGTTTGAGGCTGGGGTCATCGTTTCGTTTTGAAGATTATTGAAGCATCTTTTTGTGTTTGTGTTCATGTCAGATGACGTTTGTTTCGCACGTCACAGGACGTTTGCGTCGCGTCGGAGGATACGCAGTTATGCATGTCGCATGTTACACACCAGGGTTATGACTTATGCTGGTTTTCAAATATACTTCAAAGAGTTGTGTCATGTTTTAGCACTGGGAGCTGCAAACTGTCTACGAACACCTCCTGCGTAAAACTACGATTACAAGGAAGGCTCCTGTAGCATAATTCGGGTCAGTGCCTGGTAACCTACATACAAGTACAGGTCTGCACCGGGTAAGCATTGCTTTGATTACTAACGTTTGCCTTGCTTCGACTCAACGATGACAAAGATCAGCCTTGTTAGACACATACAGGTACGTGGTTCTATCTGGTAATGGCATAATCACAACATGGTAGACGTTCGTAGACATTACGATGACAAAGTGGTCCTTCGTAGTTCGTTCAACCAACTACGAGTGAATAGGTTGTAAGAAGATACAAACGACTCGTGATATTAAAGGGAAATAATGACCTTTTTCCACAAAAATGGAGTTAGCACTTGAAATCGCCAGACGAGACCAAAATATATTGTAAATTCATCACATTTTGCATGAAAACTTTCCTACCGAAAGATATTTCAAGTTAAAGTTGATAAGCGTTCCACACTTTTAACGACCGGTACTTGCAAGTACTTTTGGTCCTCATCAAACTGCGGGCTTTTCCCGTATTGTTTTTTTACGCAATGGAGTGGAAAATATATTGCGCGTTCTGCTTGTTGTGATTATATGCCCGGCGATCTTCTAAAACTAACAGCGATTGGAAAAAGTGGCAATAAAATCGGAAGCTCATCGATGCACATCAACGGCGGCATAAGTTAGTGGTTGCGACCCTCAATTTTTGAAAATAAATTCATTTGTTTTCAACATTAGGAGTATTGTATAATTTGTCTGTGGCTGTATATAACACTATGCTTTATATTATCATGAAAAATAATAATTTTTCCCAAAAAAACTAACAAACAATAACACAAAACTGGCAATTAAATCGGAAGCTCATCGATGCACATCGACGGCGACCTATTTAGCGTCGGCGATTTGTTTGCAAAGCATTGTCATGCTTCTCGGCGCACTTGTATTTTGTGGCGAGTTGTTGCGAGTTGTTGCTAGTAGCGCTTTCGTTCTACATGGCAACCAGGCGTGAGCCAATGAAAATCCAGAACGTATTCCCTTTCTGGCTTTTGATTGGCTGACGCCTGGTTGCCATGGAGAACGAAAGCGCTACTAGCGTGTGTCCGAGCAGCGCTCAGTTTGATCGGAAATGTCACAGAGCCTCCAAAAATGCCGCAATCGATGTGAACAATGGTAGGGAAGGGCGAATTTGTCAATGACCTTCATGAAGTACACAAGGTACTTGTTTTGTATTTTTCCCAAACTTACAACTTCGAATTTGGGAATAATTTTATTTAATTCTTAAATTTAAATAAAATAATTTTAAAACCATAGCGGTAGCCTAAGAAATTATTGCTAATAAAATCAAAAGGTCATTATTTCCCTTTAACGACTCAAAACGTTGTTTTACAACAAGGCAAAGGGTATGCGTATTTACGCTAAACTTGTATGCTTGTAAAAGTGACAAACGCTTGTTGAAATGAGTTTACAGTGTACAAATGATGAACATTGCAAAAGTTTAAAAATAAAAGGAAAAATATACTTCATATGGCAGTGAAATATGGTAGCTTGTCTTTGAGGCAAAAGTAACGCAACGCAAGCTTAAACAATATTAGTAATATAGTATATACTATATAGTAATATAGCATGTTATAAAATTATTATATGATGGAACAGTGTCAGAAATACGATTCAATCTTTACAGCTGAGGCTAATTGATAAAACATAATTTTCGCTCCACGTCTATATGCGCCGCAGGGGCGGATCCAGGGTAGAGGTGCCACCTTTCTACCCGCTTACCCACAAGACGTGGGTAGTTACTACCCACGTGGGTAGTTGTGGGTAGCACAAGCAATCATTTGGCTGAAGTGGGTAGTTGGCGGGTAGCAGAATTTGCAACTTTTCAAAAAAGGAAAGTTTTAAAATTTAAACCTTATTTCAGTGACTGCGCTTTCATTTCAGCAATATCATTCAACTTTATTGCATGAATTTGCATAATTTAAAGTTTTTGCTTTAATTTTCTTCAATCCCAAAATAGTACAATTTATGTTGAGGGTGGTTGTGGGTAGTTGACAGCTTATTTGAGCACGTGGGTAGTGGTGGGTAGTTGAACAGTGTTTGCGGCGCGGCGCGGGTAGTCACAGGCCTGAAAAGTGGCAGCTCTAATCCAGGGACATATCTGGATGACTGTTGTATACTGTTCGACGAGCAGTTTGGATTCCGACCACATCATTCCGTAGATCACGCTCTCATCACGCTGACGGAATCCATACGGTCTTCAATCGATAATGGGGACATATGCCCCTATAATCCAAGACTTCACGTCTTGGGGGGGGGGGACGACCATACCCCCCCCCCCCCCCAGACGTGAAGTATAATACATGCTATATTTGCGCTTTTATAACTATTCTGGGCAAATTTGGCCAAACTAGTGTTTTTTTTTGGCCAAATTTTCCGCCATTCTAAAAAAAACATCAGGGGGGGGGGGGGCAAATGACAGATAACCCCCCTAGGGCGAGGAGTAATTTATCAGTTTAACAATTATCACGTTTACAGGTGTCCTTATTTCATTATTTGTATCCAGCACCATTTCGGTCAAGAAAGTCTACAATAGAACAATCGGTCCAAATCCATCCTTTTTCCTGTAGGTCCTTCCCGTCCTTCCGGTTACAACGGCGGAGGCGGAGAGGGTGTTCAGTAAGGTGGAGGAGACAGCGCATCTCGGCGGGTCTCGGTGGGTCCGGGCGACAATGACCAAGCTCCGGATGACGGAGGCGCTGATTATGTGCGAAGCCCACCGCGAGACCTATAGGTCTGACCTATACGGATGACATTATATCATCCGTCAGCAAAGTCGTTGACTTCTTTGCGCGATCGGGGAGTCGCCAGCTAGATTATTTCAGGATGCCGCTGCCTGGCTGGCTGCCGCAGGTTTCTGCCATAGACTGTATGGCAGTGATATGAGAAATGCAGCCTTCACCTTAGTAGGTATTCGTTACTTTGTCTGCGTGTGTCGTATCTATGGACCCGCCGATATGCGCAAATGACCTCGAGGTCCGGGAGAAGGGACATATTTTTTCAAGAACCTGGCAACGGAAGTTGATCATCCTATCCGTATGCGGTGCATAGATGGGTAGCTAAAGTTTCTTGAAATGCATATTTAATTTGACGCCATGATCGGGTCATCCGACATCAGTCTGTATTGTTTTGAATGGCGGAAGTGCGACTGGTTCGATCATGTTTGACGTCCTCGCCTTTGTATCTTTTTTATCGGAACGACAAACATTTGTGCAGCGAAACGCGTATTCATTTTTCCGGTCGGATTATCCTCTCGGTTTACTATCTGAGATTCGGAGCTGGAAATTCTAAAGAAAACTGCCATTTATTTGATGCTCCAAGTTCTGTTCTAAATTTCTATGGTAGCTTCTTTCCACTAACATTTGTTTTCCTTGACCGCAAAAAATGTTAAAATCTAAGATACACTTGTTGTTTTTTTGCAAGGGTCGTCGAACCCTGTAGCAAAAAGTAGTTGGTCCCGAAGACGAACGGATGGATCCGTCCTTGCTCTTAAGGGCAACGCCGGCTTGATTCAGCGCACATGTTTCATGTTTTTTTTCCTTGCAGTCGGGAACGAAAACATAGGTACACCTTTTTCGATATCCCAAAAGGTCGAAAAGCTGAGAGAGAAAAAATCATTAGAAATCGTGTGGTCACAAAATAAAGTGGCCCAAATCCGGGGAGATTTTCGAAATTGGGGGTACCTAGATAAGATCCGCTCAAACTGGTTGCCCCCCCCCCCCAACGGCCGGCTGGAACCGCCCTTGATGCGCCGAACATATTAACAAGGAACGACTTGAACTTTGAAACATCAATAGTTGGCTACTGAAAACGGGTCTTGTTTTCTGGTAGCTATTAAATTGCAATTGTATGTTACCCTAACTTAATTTCCGGGCTCTGGCGACCCTGACACTTGCACATGGGGCACAATCCTGTTATGTTTTAACTATGTTATGTCACAACTTTGAACATGTCCTTTTATTATGATCGCTGGGCTTCGCAATGAACAATCGACCACGAACCGCGATCTACACGCTTCCGAGCCCCGCCGGCGACTGACACACCTTCTGCCACCTCGCGGTCTCGGCCGTTACTACAGGCGGTCACGTGATCACACACCTCTCCAACCGAGGGGACGATGGTGGCGAGTGAACGTCTAACAAATGCAAGCACACAATCGCGTGCCGCAGGACGTGCCGCAGGACGTGAATCACGGGAAACATGTTCATAACACCACGCATATCAGAAAATACACGAACGAGGAACGAAATGACATGTCTGTAGGCAGCAGGGCTAAGCGGATCTAACGAAACGTAACAGAACATTAGTTCCATGAACAAAAACAGCGTACGAACGCAGGACACTCACGTATATGATATGCGGCTGGGATCGACTTGCAAACGATCGGGTGAGTGTCGGTGTCGCCGAGGTCGGGTATCCTCGAAGACGGCAGTTACGGGGTCGGCCGGGAACCGCACTGACCGGGGGTTGGCGGGTGCAGGAGACGAGAGGGCCGACGGGGCCGTGTCGGTGGGCTGGTTAGGTTGCAGCGGCATGCCAGTCTCCGACGCGGACAGAGGGGAGCGGCAGGAAACGGCGGGCGGGAACGGACGCACAAACCGCCTGTTGCGCCATAAAATGCGGCCGCTGGGCAGCTTCACCAACACATCGCGGCGGCGCCCGAGGCCGATCACAGTGCCAAGCCGCTCCCAGCAGCGAGAGTCGGGGTGCTGCACCGCGACAGGGGAGCCGAGTGCTGGCGACAGGATTGGCTTGCTGTGTCGGTCGTATGCGTTTTTCGCGGCGTCGTGAACGAGCTCAGCGCATGCATCACACTCGTCCGCCGCGCGCTGCCATTCGGGGGCGAACGAGCGGTGATGCGCGACGACGGCGGAACGAAGCGGGCAGCCGTACAACACCTGCGCGGGGGAGCGGCCGTCCGAGCGCGGCGTGTTGCGAATTTCGAGGAGGCCGCGGGCGAAGTCGTCCGAGTCGAGGTTGGCGCCCACCGCTGACTTTTGGAGGAGACGCTTCACCAGCTTCACTGCCGCCTCGGCGTGGCCATTCGACTGGGGATTATGCGGCGTAGAGGGCGGTGGATCACACCCCATCTGGCGAAAAAATCGCGCGTCACACGGGCGGTGTACTGCGGGCCATTGTCACTCCTGAGAACACATGGGACGCCAGTGGATGCGAATATCTGTCGAAGGTGGCGGATCAGGGTGCGGGCGGTGGAGTCACCGGGGCAGGAGGCTACTATCGGCCAGCCGGAGAGCCGATCGACGTATACCAGATAGTTATGACCTGCGTGGGTGAAAAAATCAGTCGAGACAGATTCAAAGGGTCGTGAGGGGGCGGGGTCCAAGAGCAGCGGCTCGCGCTGCCGGCTGGGCAGGTAGGTGCGGCAGGACGCGCACGACTGACAGACGTTGGCGACATCTCTGTCCACGCCTGGCCAATAGACCGTCTTCTGTCGGGCGCGTCGCTGAGTGCGGATGATGCCTTGATGGCTGTCGTGCAGGCGGGAGAGCACCTCGCGTCGCAGGCGGCTGGGGATGACCAACCGCGGCCCACACACCAGCAGTCCGTCGTCCAGCGCGAGACGATCACGAACAGGCCAGTAGGCCCTCAGGTGGCTGGCCAGATCGGCCTTCTCATTTGGGAAACCAGTCTGCACCGCGGTGCATAGCGCCTGGTATTCGGCATCGTCACGGGCCGCATCTCGAAGCCGCATCAGCATGGCGTCTTCCACAGTTGAGACGCGGGTGCCATCCGGATCGGTCTCTGCCAGGGACCGGATCAACATGCAGCGGATCTGGGGGCCAATCTCAGCACTGTCGTCCTCATCGTCTGTAGTCGGCGTGTCCACCGGGGCCCGCGACAGAGCGTCCGGGATGGCCAGTTGCCGGCCTGGCCTCCAGGAAGTGGTGAACTGGTAGTCGAGCAGCTTCATGCGGAGCTGTTGGAGCCGGGGATTCTCGATCTCTGGGAGCGATTTGTGAGTCAGGATCGACACCAAAGGTCGGTGGTCAGTGACGACCTCGAAACGGCGGCCGGCGAGGAAGGGGCGGCACTTTTTAACCGCCCACGTTACCGCTGACATCTCCAGCTCGATGACGGCGTACCTCGTTTCGCAGGAAGTCAGAAATCTGGAGCCGCACTGGACGAGCTTCCAATCGGATCCGTGGAGCTGCAGGAGGGCATAACCGAAACCGTTCAGCCGGGAGGCGTCGGCTGTCCTAATGAGGACATAGACATAGATGCTTTTTCTCAGCTTATAACAAATATTAACACCCCATGTCTGATTATGGGCGATTTCAACGCACATAGGCGTGGGGCTGCCGCTTAAACACCGCTAGAGGCCAAATTATGCTGGACCTACTGGACCGGCATAATTTGGTCTTCCTTAACGACCAATCACCCACACACATACACCACTCAGGAGGCGAGGTGACTTACAGCGCCATTGATCTCGCCTTCGTCACACCACGCATCGCGACACTTTTTACATTTAACGCACAATCTGATACTCTATTTAGCGATCATTTCCCAACTCACTTAGAACTACAAGTCCCTTCAGGACAGACAAATTTGTACTCCCTGCCTAGATGGAACCTTCGCAAAGCAGACTGGTCCTCCTTTCAAAAACACATTGACACTGATCACCCCACAGACTCCCAGACCGACATTAACACATTTTTCAACACTATTCTCGCATCAGCTCGCCAACACATTCCACACACACGCACACACACACAACACCACCCGAGGCAGCGTACTGCCCCGTGGTGGAACACAGAATGTCAGAGAGCGGTTGCCCTCCGGAAAAGAGCATTTCGGAAATTCCAAGCGTGCATTACGGCAGAAAACGAACACGAAGTACGGAGGACCCGCTCTCTGGCTAAAACAATCATTGATAAAGCAAAAAAAGAATCTTGGCAGGAATTCTCCTCTACCTTTAATCGATTTACCTCCCTTTCAAAAATTTGGACATTAATTAGATCATTTTCAAATAAAAGATCACCGGCATACAAAATCCCACACTTACAAATACACAACACATCTTACACGCTTCCCCTAGAGGTGGCAACACAATTTGCACAACACTACGCCAACATATCATCAACACAACAATGTACACCAACTTTTACTAACCAACTTAACGCTCAATTTCAATCTATTAGCTTTGACTCTAACAACGTAGAAATTTATAACTCTCTCTCTTCACCAACTCAGAACTAACATATGCTATTAGTAAATGCGGTAAAACTTCTGTAGGGCCAGATCAAATTGACTACTCCTTTAAAAACTTAACTGAGACTGGTCTCACTAACTTACTAACAGCCTTCAACACCATGTGGTTTGAAGGCACTTTCCCTGAATCTTGGCATAATAGTACGCTAATTCCTATACTTAAACCTCGCGAACCCAAATCTTCCCCCGCTAGCTATCGCCCTATTTCTCTAACTAGTTGCGCATGTAAACTATTCGAACGCATGGTTTATGGACGTATCAGAACTTATATTGAATCGAATAATTTACTCTCCCCACACCAAAGTGGTTTTCGACCTGGTCGATCGACTGCGGACAATCTAGTCGGTCTTGTTGACTCTGTCCAGCGCGGCTTTCGAGGAAGAGAGGTCACGGTTGCCCTCTTCCTTGATTTGAGAGCTGCGTTTGACAGAGTCAATAAGACTGCAACTTTTAGTAAAAGTTCTCAAGGTCGGAATTCGAGGTCGACTCGCCAAATTTATAATGAACTTTTTAGGCAATAGAACTTTTAATGTAAGGTGCGGCAACACATATTCTCCAAATCAAAATCAGGACCACGGAGTCCCACAGGGATCGGTCCTCTCCCCAACCCTATTTTGCATTATGATTAACGACATTGTCAGTAATATTAATAAGATCGACAAAGGTCTCCAATTTTCAATGTACGCTGATGACCTGGCAGTGTGGTTCTCGCACTCCAGTGTCGATCACGCCAGCAAAATTTTACAACTAGTACTCATTGATATCAAGGTATGGTGCGACCAATGGGGTCTGGAAATTTCTCCAAGCAAATCGGCATCCCTAATTTTTTCGAAAAAAAAACTGCATATGTGGAACCCTACATTCCATTAAAATATAACAATCAAATTATCCCTTTCGTCAAATCATTCAAGTATCTGGGAATAACGTTAGACACGCGTCTCTCGTTCATCCCACAATTCAATGATTTAGTGCAGAGATGTACGCGACGAATTAATATTATGAAGTCATTGGCTGGTCGAGAGTGGGGCGCAGACCGCGCCACTCTCCTCCAGCTATATACTTCACTGATACGCCCAATCTTGGACTATAATGCATTCTTATTTGATATATGTTCCAAAAAAAAATAATTGCAAACTGTCCAGAACACTGCCGTGCGGATCGTGACTGGAGCCTGTCGCATCACAAACACCACACACTTACACATCGACACAAACATTCCCACACTCTGCCGCCGACGCAAACACACATTACTCAGATTATACGCCAGAGCAAGCTCACGTCCCACACGCCCAACATTTCAAATCTTAAATCACCCCGCACCCACAAGACGACAAACACTACTACAAAAACGACACCCACTCATCAGTCACAGAATCAGACAAACACTCACACTATTCAACATTCCACACATCAACACAATGCTAACACCACCACTCACACCTCACTGGCTCGACACAACACCAGACACACACCGCCTCTTCACACAAAACAAAAACACAGTCACGGCGGCAGAGACACACTCACTCTTCCACGAACACAAAGCACAACACAACACATACACATACATATACACAGACGGTTCACGGCGCGACGGCCGAACCGGTGGCGCATATTATACTAACAACGCAAACAATAATTTCAGACTACCAGACATAAATAGCATACATACAGCCGAACTATCAGCGATTTTGTTAGCACTAATATATATTAGAAAAGAAAAACTGAAAGAAGTAATCATTTGCACAGACTCGTCCGCCTCGCTATCAGCCATTTCATCAATCGGGGATTTTAGGAATCCGTTAGTATTTAAAATTAGACAGCTAATTAAGTATTTGAAAAACAAAAAAACAGCATTAAGTTCCTCTGGATCCCGGGACACGCCGGTATCCCGGGAAACGAGGAAGCCGACAGATTAGTAAAATTGAGCCTGGAGTTACCATCGGAAAACCATTTACCAAGTCCAATATCAGATGTTTTAAATCATATAAATTCACAATTTAACATATTGCGCCAGCGTGAGTGGGACGCTGCTCCGCATTTCCACCTACATCCAATCAAACCAAAAACACAACATTTTACATCCAGTCATCAGAATTGTCGAGAAAAAGAAATAGTACTAGCACGCCTCCGCCTCGGTCACACAAAAATTACTAATTATTATATTATGGAAAACCTTCCGCCGCCAAATTGCCAACACTGCCCAGGATATCCTCGTTACACTATTACACATTTGCTGCTTACCTGCCCAGTGCACGACGCAAAACGCCAGAAAATAATAGAATACACGCAACGGAATCGAATTACTTTAAACTTACAGACGCTGTTGGGTTGACAGTTACCCAGAATTGATTGATCTCCTATTTGATTTCCTTTACCAAACACGATTATTTAATCAAATATAACTGTTTTTGTTTTTGCCTAGCGCAATTTTGGCTTTCTGCGCAGGTTTTTGCCCATTGCGATAGACGCTGGGTTTTGTATTAGTTAGGAGTGTTCTCCCAGCAAATACACCCCACAACCAGGTCTCGCCGGGGCGCCGGAGCCAGGGGACTGGCAACAGCTTGCCGTTGCAGCAATGATGGCGCCTCGGCTCCATCAACACTGACATCTTTCGCAAGTGTATGTCCAAATGTGTGTGTGTGTGTGTGTGTCTGTGTGTGTATGGAATAAAAAGTGTATGTATGTGTCTCGTGTTTTATTTAATTTTGACCTAGAACGAAATACTTAACGTAAGATAGATATTATATTTTCATTGAACAATAAACTAACGTAAAATAGTCCCCCTACTCCCTAGCTTGCCCGGGTTCACATAAACCGGTTAACGTAACTCTTTTCCTGGCAAATTGCCAGATGTCACTCCCCACCCGGAAAATGGCTATAGGCCGGTTCGGGAAAAAAGCTGTCGGTTTGGAAGTGTCAAAAAACGCCAGGACCGGGGGTGCCACCAGCTTCTGCTTCACATCGCGAAATGCCTGGTCGTGCTGCGCTGTCCAGAGCCACGTGCGACTCGGGCGCAGCAGATCGCGGAGTGGCTCCGCAGCCCAGGCGATGTCCGGCGAGAAAGCACCAAGCTGATAGGCGAGACCGAGGAACGAACGTAGGTCGGTAATTTTGGAGGGCGTGGGGAACTCCGCGATCGCCTTCGTCTTGCGCTCGTCGACTGTGAAGCCGGCCTCGTTGACGCGATACCCGCAGTAGTCCACGCTGCTGGCGGCGTACCTCATCTTCAGCGGGTGCAGCGTGATCCCGTGCTCATCACAGCGCTCCAGGATACGGATCACGTGAGAGAGATGTGCGGCGTAGGAGATGTCGGAGGCGATGATGTCGACGACCTTGGCAGTGCAGGTGATGCCAGCAAGAGCGAGGTCTCCCCGTCGGTTGTACTCCGAGCTGCTGGAGCAGAGGCCAATAGGGGCCCGGAGGAACCTATACCGCCTGAACGGGGTGATAAAACAGGCAAGATCTTGGTCGGCCTCGGAGAGCGGGATCTGAAAATAACCCGATCTGGCGTCGAGGGTGGTGAAGAAACGTGAGCCTGGCTCGATACCTGACACAGCGTCATATGGTGACGTGGTGGTGTATGGTGATATCGCTATGTGCGCCGATGGGCGTACATAGCGATTCAACCGCGTTAGATCAACACAGAGACGGACACCGGCGTCTGAGCCATCAGGGTTTTTTTTTTTGGCCACCGGTACGATCGGATGACACCAGTCCGTCGGGTAATCCACGGCGGCGATCACTCCTTGTGACTCCAACTCATCGAGCTGCCGTTTGATAGCATCACGCCATGCATGGGGAACATTCCGAGCAGCAGTTACAGCCAAGGTTACTTTACTAATAAGGTTTACCCACGAGGGAGAAACGACTCCCGGGGTGACGTCACATCATTTGGCAACAATATTTTGTAATATGGTAGCAAATAAAGAAAGTCGTTTATGGCGCGGCGATTCTCATCATTTATCACAAACCTACAGTGAAAAAGATCTGTGCTTTATGTATTTTGGTCTTTGTTTTGAGTGTGATCATGATTATTGACTCATGGAAGATTAGTGGGATTTACTGTTGCTATCAATTGGGTAATAGTTCAGTAATTCACCCCCCAGTTAATGGTGTTTTTGAAGTGCATATTAGAAGAGTAGTAATACAACAAACAGAAACGTGTGCTAGTAATACCAAAGCTTTGCTGTCACCAAAAACAATAAATAATCAAACCTGACCTAACCCTTACAGCAATTACGGTCACAGGGACCCAAATTTAGAATGGTTCTCTTGCTGTGCTGCAGCACCTACCAGGGGGTGATACCAGACAGCCCCCAGACCCGCCTAGACCATCTTGTAGACAGTCAAAGATAGACTACTTTTCAGTCTGTTGTAATCAGGCCTATGTCATCCCAATGCCTCCAACATGATTGGGTGGTTTGGTCAAATGACGTGTATTAGGGTTCACCTATTCTGGTGTTGAAAAATGTTGTACATGAGTAAGTGTAGCTTTGGGTGGCTAAATATATGTTTTGAGTTCTAGTCCTTCAATTAAAATAATTAACATAGTAAGTAAATGCATCTTGTGTCCTTTTTTGGTATGGCAGCGATTTAAGAGTATTTTGTGCATTGCAGTATTTTTAATTTTGTTTGGCTAATATTTACATTTGTGGTGCACAAATTTATTATGTGTCCATGGTGACTAACAAACAAAACAGCATACGCTGGAGAGCGATGGTATCCTTTTTTTTCTGTGTGGTGTGACGTGTTGCCTGTTGGTGAGGATCTTTGATCGCATCGCTAATTCCAATTTAATGGCAGGATTATCACTGCTGTGATGACTTACTAATTTTATATTGTAAACTTTACATAAATATAATGAATGGTGAATGGTGTAAAAATCAATATAATGGTGTACCCCTAACACATCATTTGACAACCTGCACAGAAAGATGCGCATTGGGATGATGCTACCTGGTATTTCTATTGCCTTGGTTGTAATATTACTGTCAGCTGACTACTCTTCTTCTATTATGGACCTCAGGAACACCATAAACTGGAGAGGTGAATTAATGAACTAGTACCATCAATTGTTTATGGTAATTGGTAAGCATCCAATCTTTGGACACATCCTAATCTCATAATTTTCATGCTATCAGAATGTTAACAATAAAGGTATAGTCTGCACCCTGATAGCATGACAAGTCAGATCAGGATGTGTCAGAAGATTGGATGTTTACCCCAACATTTTGGTGAATTTCCTGATGTTTTTTCTTCAGAACAATGCCATATTGTGCAGAACCAGGGTGTTTAAACGGATTTACAACAGTTTCTGGAGATATCAAGTAGTTTGTTTTTTCCCAAAGATCAAGCACATGCTAATCAGTGGTGGCAGAGCATCAAGAGAGAAGGGACCATTCATGATGTGAAAGACCTACAGGTGTGCTCAGAACACTTTGCTGAGGATGACTATGTAAGAAACTTGTCGCAAAGAGGTAAAACGATGTGTGCAATGGAGACCTTCCTAGTCGTCTTTGTGATGCTTGCATTATACTTACTTATACCTATAAAGTGCGGAATTTAGAAAGGCCACTTGGCCTCACGGATCCAAACGATACTGAGCTCCTTAATGAGATCCTCTCCCTCATTCGTTGATGTGGATGGTGAACATGTCATGTGCCCAATGTTTGTCAAGTCTAGCTTTGAAAGCGTTGATGCTGGGGACATCGATCACTGAGGGTGGCAGCGCGTTCCACTGGTTGATCACGTGCACGCTGAAGGCGAATTATGCATATGCCTGTATCACTGGTGTGTGCGTCTGTGTGTCTGTGTATTTCATGTCATTGTACGTAATTCTTGTCACTTGGTGCCACCGGATAAGTTATTATTTAGATTTACTCTTGATAATGGAAGAAAAGAGTGGAGGGGTTGCAACATTTGGGTTGAGGCAAAGGAAGAAAGCCAGAGCTAAGATGCGGCAGAGTGAGTGCAAATCCAATGGCGTAAACGTTGTGATGGGCTGAGTGGATACATGCAGGGGAATATTGTAGCAGAAGATAGTGTTTGATATAGAGGGGGGGGGGGGTAAGTGTATGTTTGTGTGAAAGACACTCAGGCAAGTGGTGTGGTGATGGGTTAATGTGAATATAACTTCTGCGGATGCCTGAAGCGAATATATATATATATATATATATATATATATATATATATATATATATATATATATATATATATATATATATATATATATATATATATATATATATATATATATATATATATATATATATAAACTAGTATCACGCTTGCATGGTTGAATCTGTTTTTGTTTTCTTCTGTGAGGTCAGGAAGCATATTTCTTAAAATTGTCAGCATATTTTGATTGCTTGCTCATAACCAGTAAATTATCATTCTGCTAATTTATGAAGTGTACTGTTTTTTTGTTGTAACATGTACAAGGTCTATTTGTACACATACACAGTGAGATACAGTGTATATTTGTTTATTTGACATCACCAATGGGATACACAATTTATGTGCAAAGTTGCACAGATAGAACCACACGCATTGACATACATACTTTAAATATCACATTCTATCCCTTGTTGCTGATAATCACCTTTGTATACCAATAATCAAGATCACATACAAAATCACCTAAAATCAAAAAGCAATGATGCAAAGCTAATCTTTGGCATGAATGAAATAAATATATAATAAAATAAGACAAAAGATGGGATGGAATGGTAGATAAAAATATTAAACCATAAACCAAACGAAAACAATTAGTAGAAAATTAAATAGAAATAAAAAGTAACAATAGATAAACACCTATCACATTTTGACGCCGAACACAAATCAATTTGCACATGCACCAAAGCACGTCAAATATTGTGATGAACTCACAAATGAGATGGAATCGGGTTGCAATGAGTTTTGGGGAATTGCCTTTTCATCGCCTTCTCATTTACTTTACTTTATTTTATATGAAACTAAGCCCCAAGGTTCTTGACTTTGGGGTTGCTTCATGCCGTCGCTGATACTGAGCTTTTTGTTTCTTCTTTCTCATTTTCCACAACTTGTATATAGTTCTTCCTTCTTGACTTCCATTTCTTTCCTTTCATTATCAAAAATAAAATCCATGATGAGATTTTCTTTGATGTAGGGTTGGTTGCTGGAGAGTTGGAATTGTGGTTCCTTGTATCGTCTAGTTATTTACATTTCAGTAAGAAGTGCTCTAGGTCTTCATTTTCTGCTTTGCGTAGGTCACATGCTGTGCTCTCATTTATGAACCTTTTTCTTACATTTAGTGGAAGGGCGAGTGTTGGTTCTGGCTTGGTATAGGACTAGATGCTGGTGTGTTATCATACATGCTGTCTTCCTATACATGCTGCTTCCATTTCTTGTATAAAATTATACTCATCTTGCTCTCAATTTCGTCCTTCCACTTCTCATTCCAGTTTGTAATGTTTGTTCAGCTCTTCTTTGCTCATTCTTTTCGATCTTCTGAGATTCAAGCCATGCTCAAGAATCATGACATACTTGGCGCATGTCCTGTTTGAGAACGTCCCAGATTTGATAGTAGTGGCAGGAAATCAAGAGGTAGATTATGTAATGACACCAGCCTAATGGTCTTCCCTGTTGATTATTCGAAGTCAAAACAACTTAAATATCACAATTTCAGAGGTTTGAAACACTAAGTACCCTCGTTGCGCAACGGAATATACAATGCCCATTTGGTAGAATCTGGCAGTAAAGTATAAAGGGATTCTATTTTCTATTTTAAAAAAAACACTGGCACTTTTCCCTATGGTAAAATAAATTATTTCTTTTGAATTGCAGGGTTAACTTGAACGTCTCAAATTTTTCACTTATGCAAATATTGTCGCCATCTCAGGTGCATTTGACCAAACAATAAGAATGGTTGAATCTGTAGAACGGATAGTTAGTACTCTATGTACTAAACTTATGACGTCATCCTTCGGTAAAGTTCGTGCTTTTAACACGTGATCGAGCTGAGTAAAGGGATTTCTACTCCCGGGGTGACGTCATAGTGAAGGGAGCCTGCGAGTCGTGAACGGGGGCTGGTTACAGCAACCGGGCGGACATCGGGGGACAACTCGATGCGCATGGGGCCGCCCGACATCTGTCGGAGCGGTGGGTCAGAGCTGAAAACGCGCGGGAAAGCACGCTGTAATGCGGTCATGTGCTCACTTTTCTGCTCCTCTGTGGGATCGCCCCACGCAGGATCCCATGATGGCAGCCTGGAGCGGTCGTCCACCCGTGTGTCGGCCGGCTTCGCCGGCTCCGACCGCTGTGAAGGCGGGCCACCCTGGGGCGGCGGCGGCGGCGGCGCGGTGAGGCTACGGCCGATCTGTATGTCGCGTTATATCCATGGTACCCTATGCCGTCGTCGGTTCACAGGATACTAACTCACGGCGCGGCGGTAGTTGAGTCAATGGTGCTGCCCATAGGGAAACTGAGCGAGGAGGCGCAGGAGGCGCGCAATAAGGACCTACGTGACTACCGCCTTCACAAAGCGAGGCACGATACCAGGGCGCACACGATCCAGGACCAGTTCGGGTTCCTTCTCGTGACAAGCGACCCGGTCATCAGTTCCTCAGGTGCGACGAAGCGCGCTCGCCTGAGGGCGCAGAGCAAGAAGAGCTTGTCGGCCGAGGCTGTCGCGCTGTTGCGCGTCGAGGACGTAGTGGCTCTCAAGTGAATGCGTCGCGATTGTCGATGTTGTGATTGATGTGCATCGCTCAAGGTGAAATAAATCATATGCTGAATGTAATTTTCTGCTACTTCATGTCAGGTCAGATCAGGTCAAACGCCAAGCCTGTGCACTAAAAGCTACGACTGACAGTCTGTTTCCTTTCTTGGAAGACAAGTGCGGCTCAGAACTGTCTTCAGCTCAGAACAGAGCTGAAATTTGGTGTGAGATGGACCGCCACTACCAACCTGATTCCAGGGTCCCAACCGTCAGTATTACTGTACATGCGCATAAACGCACCCACTCGTTCATTGCCAAAGGCGTCTTAGGTACTGGTGGGTAGGGTCCATACTTTTGATATCGACTGTGCGCCATAATAGGCAACATAATCGGACACAAGGCACCAAAATAACAACAGAAATAATGCCGTTGTGGTGTTCGGCAGTTGTGTCGGCAGTGCAGGGAGGCCTATTGCTGATGGGTGGGGCCAATATTTTTGTCATTAGCTGTACGTCAAAATAGGGAAAAGAATCGGACTCGGGGTGCCAAGAAACCTTTGAGAACATGAAATAGTGAAGTTTGGCAGGGGTATCGACATAGCAGGGATACCTATTGTTGAATGGGGGTACGTTCTTTTGTTATTGACTGTACGTCAAAATAGACTCCAGAATCGGACTCGGGGCACCAAACAACCTCCCGGGACACGAAATCGTGGTGCTTGGCAGTCGCATTGAATTAAAAGCGATTTTGAAGGCGATCTGGCCCATTGTGCGGCGGCGGCGGCGCGCTGCAGACCGGCGCCGCCGTGGCGGTGGGTTGCGCCGGCCCCCAACGAAGAGGATTTGGTAGCGTCACGTGACATGACGTAGCGTGGGCTTGAAGTTTTCCCTTCACCATTGACTTAACACGTAAACTGACCCAACTTATGACCTCAAAATTTCGGTCACCGGGTGGTAAATAGAATGTGTTTTTGGCACAGCTATTAAGTTCATTTTATTCTGTTTATGAGAATGCCCACTTTTAAGCCTCAAGAGTGTCTTAAATGCGCCTAAATATTGGCCAAAGGTATGCATGTAAACCCTCGCCCTGGTGGTGTGGGGGTCATTTTGAACCCCTCACCCCTGAGTTTTTGCGGGAATAGCGAGAAAACAGCGCTGCGCAGCGCCACCAAATTTGGCACAGCTATTCGGACATCAATTACCCACATTTTGTGAAAGTTTTAACTGCAGGTCATCTCAGGTCAGGTCACCAGGTCACGTCAAGTGATCTTATCTCTCAAAATGTTTGTGGTCATGCCAAAGCCAGTGTTTGTCCGAGAGATTTGAAACTTTCAGGATCGCATAAGGCCATACGTACCTACAATTCGTATATCTCGGATTTGTTGTATCGGTGACCTAAGGTCAGGTAAATTTCGTGACCTCCCATTATAAGTAAATGGGAAAATATACAAATGCTTCCTATTCAGAGAAAATGCATTAGGTCAGGCCAATTATTTAATAATCATACTATTTTAGCTCATTATTGATGACCCGGGTGCAATTGTTGCTCTGTGACATCTGCAAGGTGAGCTGAGGTCATCTCAGGTCACCAACATTTTTTGCCAATAACTCTTGATATACTACAGATAGAGACGTGCAAACGACACCACTGTGTTTTCTCGTCGAGTCGCGTCGCCCCATATGCAACATGACCTACCTTGGTCACCAAATGACCTTGACCTGAGGTCATATTTTGAAGTTGATCTAACTAGGTCACCATTACTATGGTTCGAAGCGCCTTGACGAGACAAACACGATAGTGTTAAAATCATTGTTATTTGTCTAACCAATACAACGGTATTTATGAAAGCGTTTTGGGAAAACAATGGCCACATGACCTTTGGTGACCTCTGGGGCCTAAACTATTGACCTGAGCTTTTGCTAATTTGATAACACTCAGGCGATTTAATTTTTCATGAGCTTTCGGTTGCTTTTTCCATTCGTTCCTAGCTATCATAGTTCCCAAGATATTTTGGGGGGTTTCTGTAGCAAAGTCCTATACTTGGAAAATTTGACCTTTGGTGACCTCATTATTGACCTGAGCCAAAGCATACCTGAAGTAACGTCGAATGGCCTTGTTAAGAGCTTTCAAACGCTTTGTTCGCATCTTTCTAGCCCTTTATTTTTCTAGTTACAGGCAGACTGGTTATTGATTCAACTTTTTTGGAACGATTCAATCATGATTCATTTTGGAATCTGAATGATCCAATCACCGTTGGATTCACTATTTTTTAGAATTGTTTCTTTCCGATTGAAAGAATAAAAAATATATTTTAATTGATTCACGTTTCATTCAACATTAAAATATGTGGTGAATGTATGTCAAATAAACACAAATTGAAACATACATATATATATGATCATTAAAATATTATTACAGCAATACTATTTCAGTATAAATAAATGTAGCCACTGGGACTGCAATCTGCATGTATTTGCACAACTTACCAGTGTACTTGAATCGTTAAGAATCGTTAAATCTTTTGATTATATCAGCCTTGATTTGATGCAGGGCTTTATCCAATCACGATTCATGAATCCGAAGATCTGGTGGTGAATATTTTTTCTGTCAAGGAATTTTGATTGAACAAGTCCAATCGATTCAATCAGTGTCAAATAAATAACCAGTCTGGTTAGAGGGGGGTCATTTTACCCCCCCCCCCCCCCCACCACCACAACAATATAATTAACACATTATGTTGTGTTCCTGAGGAATAGGGTACTATGTGGGAACACATTCACATTCACAAACACATACACATTCATCATATTCATTCAAACACATACATGTGGATTGTAGGTGGGAACACATTCACAAACACATACACATTCATTCTATTCATTCAAACACATACACATGCATCTAGGTGGGAACACATTCACAACACACATACACATTCCTACCCCGACCCCCCCCCCCCCCCCACTAACATAATGAACTAAATACTGACATTGGCATATCATAGCATACAAATGTCCATAGTAGATGTTTACCAGGACTAATAAGCACCAAACATGCATAAACGTGGAGTGGAAAGATCAGAATGGAGAATATCACATCAGTAATGATTTGAGTAGCAGCTAGTACATGTTTGTAAGAAATATGGAAATCACAATGGCTCAAATCACAGATGCTCAAAATGGTTGATGAATGTGGATAGGTGTTGGTGTCAGAATGTAAGTACAGGAGTGGCACTTGGCAGTAAATGGTAGTCATAGCACACATTAATTGTAACCAGGATAATATGTTAACTGATAATCTCCTAATATACAGGAATAAAAAACTAAGGATAGCTTAAATCCTCCTCAAATATATTATAGAATCGTTATCCTATCCAACCAAGGATGTGCTCAAGCTAATATCGTGTATCATACTTGATACAATAATAGGTACAATATCAGAAAAAGTATTGATGCTGTTTTTTTGTCTTCATAGACACTATTTAGCCGCCCGAGTGTTTCAAGAATAAACAGTCAACTCATCATATTAATTTATTGACCAAGACACACTTCATAATTCATATTGATACTTCTTCAGTTGGTCATTAAATATAGGACATACAAAACAATAGATGATTGACACTGCAAACATACATTCAAAATTAATTCACATCACATGATATTGTTTCACCTATTAGTCTCCTAAGAGGCATCAGGCAAAGCAATCACATGTTAGACATCTAATTTATGTATTGAGAAAAACAAAATGAAGCAATTTCAGATAGTTATTCTTCCAGTCTTCGCCCTTCGGATTCATAAATGCCGACTTCAAGCACTGCAGTTTCAAGCGTAATTCTTGTTTTCTCGTCTATATTATCTTTAATACTCCTTGCACCTTCCCAACTGGGTATAGTTCCACATTCATGAATCATGACTATATTTCACTATTGTTTTGGGTTTCTGATATTGAAAATATTTCCTGTGCTCCATTAGCCTGGTGTTCAATCTTCTTCCAACTTCTAGTTTCACCATATGGCTTTGTACATCTCTTGCATGGTATCTTGTAGACAAGCCTGTAATCATGTTGCTTTCTTTTATAATTTATCCTGTTCTTCCCAGTCTCACTTGTTAGTTGTTACCTACTATCACATTAGCATGTTTCAGAAAATGTGCAATCGTATCAACATGTCTGGATTGCGGAACAACTGGATAGCTAAGTATCAATACGAAACGCGTCTTGGTTAATAAATTATCATGAGGATTTGACAGTGTATATGTGTCTATGAACGTTAACAATTTCAAGAAGTTAGCATAAATTAATTCAAGCAGCGCAACCTCGTCCCCACACCGCAAGACGCTCCCCGAGCGTATGGCAAAACACAGGTAAACAACGCAGTTTAGCAAACGTCTCTCCAGCGCCAGAAATGTCTCATAATATTACTGCCATAGCTTGATTCAAACCTCCGACCTACCTGTTAGTTATAGTTATCTTGGGTTGCGCCGCCTCCTCACCAGACGACGGCCCAGTCGCTCGGCCGGAGGGCGGCAGCGGCGGCGGAGTCGGCTGACCCGGCGCCGGCCGCCGCGGCGCCGAGCGCGCGCCGCGATCAGCTGATTCCACCGAGCGGATCTGCCTCGGGTAGTCTGGGGGAAAAATGCCCAGATGAACTGCGTCGAACCATGCGAGAGCGCTGCGTCCAGCCCGTGAAGGACGAAGACCGTCGTGGACGTCGCTTTACCGCCGAGCGATAAATCACACGGGAACTGACCGTGACACAGGAACTCCTGGCCATTAGCGGCGTAAAACCGCTCAGAGGGCGCCGACAGAGTGTTGGGGTCCACCCCGAGCTGCTCCGCCGGAGTCAGTCCCATGCAGGACACCTCTGCGCCGGTGTCGGGAGTCCACAGCATGACACTGAGTCCGGAGCTGTGCCGCGTCTCCACGCGGATGTTTGGCGACTGGCGGTCGGACACGCTTCGCACACGTACATCAGCGACAACGGGCCGCACCGACTGACGGCGACCGGCTGACGGCGACGGGCCGCACCGACTGACGGCGACCGGCTGACGGCGACGGGCCGCACCGACTGACGGCGACCGGCTGACGGCGACGGGCCGCACCGACTGACGTCGACCGGCTGACGGCGACGGGCCGCACCGACTGACGGCGACCGGCTGACGGCGACGGGCCGCACCGACTGACGGCGACCGGCTGACGGCGACGGGCCGCACCGACTGACGGCGACCGGCTGACGGCGACGGGCCGCACCGACTGACGGCGACCGGCTGACGGCGACGGGCCGCACCGACTGACGTCGACCGGCTGACGGCGACGGGGCTGGCACCCCGACCGTCGGCACGCGGACACATGCCAGCAAAATGGCCGGTGGCGCCACATGCAAAACAAGCTGCCTGTCTCGCCGGGCACATTTCGCCGAAGGAGTGACGACGGCGGCCGCAGCGATCGCAGGTCACGTCGCCGCGCTCCGAGTCACGATGCCGCCCTCCACGGCGGGAGTATTCATCACGGTCCCGCGGGCGGCCAGTCCCGCAGCCCCGTGTCGCAGGCGAGCGGCTGCCGCGAGCGCCATCGCTGCCACTGCTGGACCGGCGGCGCCAGCTGTGATCTGCTGCCGGGCTGGGGCGGCGCATGCTGCGGCTGCGACGGTAGGCTGACACCGGCTGCACCGTGGCGGGGCGGAGAGCTGCAGAGTTGGTCCTGGCACTCTCGCTGGCCCGACAGAGTTTGATGGCCTTGTCCAGTGTGAGATCAGGCTCAGCCAGCATCGATTGTAGGGCCTCCTAGTCACGCACACCGTTCACGATACGGTCACGGAACTGCTCATCACGGCATTGAGGACACAAATCACAAAACTGGGCGAGCTCCTTCAATGTGATCAGGTAGTCGTCAAATGACTCGCCGGCTTCTTGTTGCCGCCGGAAGAAAAAAACGGCGGTCCAGCACGATGCTGCGCTGTCGGCAAAGGTGCTGCTGGAAGGCCGTGATGATATTTGAGTACGTGTTGGGTGTTGGTATATCCAACCCGTGTTGAAGGGTGCGTGTCCAGTAGTCGTCCAGTAAGGCGAGGATGGACGCCGTCTGATCCTCGATGGAGATCATGTCCCATCTGGCCCGCTTGGCGTGCGCACGAAACCGAGTTTCCCAGGTGCCAAACTCCTGCAGGCTGAGGCCCTCGTGGAGGCGTGGACCCGGCCCCACAGACTCGTGTGGCGCCCGGGCGCCAGCAGCTGACTGGCCGGCGGCATAGTTCGCGCCGGCGGAGGTTGTTGACCCCGCGGCTCCCACAGCCGCGCAGGTGTGCATCCCATCGAACGGCGGCGAGTCTCTCCTCGCGCCGAGCAGATTCTTCCTCGCGCCGGTTGGCGGCGATAGCCTGGTCTCTGAGCAGGGTGAGTACCTCCGAGACGGAGATGGCGGCCGTAGCATCACTGGTCTCGCCCGCGGCGTGTTTCTGGTCTGCCATCTTGGATCGCGCGCGAAACGCAACACTTCTGGCCTGTGGTCACTGGTCTAATGCAAAGGAGAAACTAAATTCGATATCGACCGCGCCATGTTATGTTTTAACTATGTTATGTCACAACTTTGAACATGTCCTTTTATTATGATCGCTGGGCTTCGCAAAGAACAATCGACCACGAACCGCGATCTACACGCTTCCGAGCCCCGCCGGCGACTGACACACCTTCTGCCACCTCGCGGTCTCGGCCGTCACTACAGGCGGTCACGTGATCACACAAATTCAGAAGAAAACACCTTCAAATACAAACCCAATTAACCTAAAGAAAACAGCTCATATTTGATCAGACATATGCTTATGGCATAATAAACCAAGTAACAGGCATCCAGGGGGGGGGGGTGGAGGGGATGGATCCAATTATGTTAACACAACCTATTGAACCTAACGAAAACAGGCAAACACTCCAGCGGGGGGGGGGGGGGGTCGGGGGCGATACAATTGTTATTCAGAAGAAAACACCTTCATTGGACATGTGGTGTCAATAAGTTTCAGATGGTGAACAGTCCATATTTGTTCCATCACATGTTCTTGGGGCCCAAAGCATAAATTGAGAAGGCCTCGGCTCGGAGTCCAACTCCATATTTGTTAAGACACTTGCACATGGGGACAATTCAGAAGGAAACACCTTCAAATACTATTATATCCCCGAATCTAGGTGATCTATGTATTGCGAGTCCCACGACAACGCGCTGTGATTATACGCACACGCACACGCAAGGCCACGGCTCCCGGCCGACTGGCCCTTTTTCCCGCCAGTCCGGGTACGAGGGCATCTCTGAGATGCGCATGCGCGAGCAAGGGCGGCTCCAGGGCCAAAGCAAGGAGGGGCCATACCAGGATACCACACCCTACCCCTCTTAAACAAAAACTCAATCAGCTTACTGCGGCTCGCAGCGAAACATGAACGATTAAATACACACCCTACCCCTCTTAAACAAAAACTCAATCAGCTTACTGCGGCTCGCAGCGAAACATGAACGATTAAATACGTTGCCTTGCAGCGAAACATGAACGATTACATGCGTTGCATTACACGTTAGAAAAGTCATCCCATGTCACTTATGAGACGCTTAGGCGGCACTGGACGCCGGCTGGATCGCCGCACGCCCTCGCCGACTTCGGAACCCCCGCCGCTCGCTGCGGCACCACCGCCGCTCGCCCCGGCACCACCGCCGCCGCTCGCCGCGGCACCACCGATGCCGCTCGCCGCGGCACCACCGCCGCCGCTTGCCGCGGCACCACCGATGCCGCTCGCCGTGGCACCACCGCCACCGCTCGCCACGGCACCACCGCCGCCGCTCGCCGCGGCACCACCGCCGCCGCTCGCCACGGCACCACCGCCGCCGCTCGCCACGGCACCACCGCCGCCGCTCGCCACGGCACCACCGACGCCGCTCGCCGCGGCACCACCGCCACCGCTCGCCACGGCACCACCGCCGCCGCTCGCCACGGCACCACCGACGCCGCTCGCCGTGGCACCGACACCGCTCGCCGTGGTGTCGCCGCCGACCACGCCGGGACTCCTGTCGCCGGCGGCTCCGGCGGGAAGTCCGGGAGTCACGGCGTCCGCAGCTCCACGGGCCTGACCGGTGTCACCTGTGCCGCCGCGATCCGCCGACAGGAGCTGATCGCTGTGTCGCGACCAGATCCCTCCTCTTCCGACGTCGACCTCGTACGACACGGGGCCTGTCTGAGCGACAATGCGGCCCTGGATCCACTTCTGAGGTCCCGAGTAGCACCGGGCCCATATTTCAGTGTCTACACTGAATGACCGTGAGCGGCCACCAGCCACTGTCCTCTGGCGCTGAGCACTGTCCCTCAGCGCGTCCTCGGCGGTCGGGATAAGGAGATTCAGCCGTGTCCGGATATTGCGGCCGAACATGATCTCCGCCGGCGCCCGTCCCGTGCTGGCGTGCGGGGTTGAGCGGTACGCCATCAGCACCCGAGCTAACGCCAGCTCGATGCCACCGCCGGCTGTCAGGGTTGCCTTCAACGCATTTTTCAGCGTGCCGACCGTGCGCTCTGCCATTCCGTTAGAGGACGGATGGTACGGCGCGACTCGAATGTGACGGATGCCGTTCGACGTCGCGAACTGGGAGAACTCTTGGCTGACGAACTGTGGTCCATTGTCCGTCACCAGGACCAGAGGCAGGCCCAAACGCGCGAAGGAGGCCCGCATGACCGCGATCGTTCGCTCCGAGGTGGTGGACTTCATCGGGATCATTTCCGCCCACTTGCTGTAGCTGTCGACCAGTATGAGGAATGTCATACCCTGCATCGGTCCGGCGAAGTCCGCATGCACGCGCTGCCACGGCCCTTGGGCAGGCTCCCAGGGGTGGCGCTCCGCGTGCGGTGGAGCTGCTCGCTTCGACTCGCAGGCTGGGCAGTCTCGGGCGAGTGCCTCCAGTTCGGCATCCAGCCCCGGCCACCAGACGAAGCGACGCGCCAGCTGTTTCATTTTTGTGCAGCCGACATGCCCCTCGTGTAGCTGTCGCTTCACGCGGTCGCGGAGGGCCCTCGGAACCACAACGCGACCGCCCCACAGCACACAGTCCGCGTCTGTTGACAGTTCCTCGGACCTCATCATCATCATCATCATCATCATCTTGTTTATTGCTTAAACGAGTCACTCAAAGAGAAAAACAAGGCAGAACTAGCACAAAAGCACAATTACTGTGCTTGGGTTTGAGCACTAGTTCTGAAATAGTTCCAGTCACAATTCAGTATTCACGACCGCCGCCACGAGCCGAAACAGCGCAAGCGTGAGAAACACCGCGTCAGCCTACCCAGCCGGCCCCTGCCAGGGACACGACACCCGCCGCGCAGTTCTAGTTTTCAAAGAAACGTCCAGATGTATGTAAGAAAATTTGGAACTGCCGGGCAACCTCGCGACCGTCTCCGTCGCTGAGATTTGCACCATATAAAAGTGTGTCAAGTTGGTTTGAGGGTGAATGTTGAGTAAAGTTGTGTATCTTGTGTGCAATGTTGTCAAATAGAGTTTGTCGTTGGCGTGTGTATTCCGGGCAGTGGAGTACGAAATGACGGTTGTCTTCAGTGTGATATCCGCAAGAGCATGATGGCGAGTCTGTTTTCTGGACCTGGAATCGATGCGAGTTGAGAAATGACATTTGTGTTCTTAGCCTTGTGTGTAAAATATTGTGTTCTTTTGTTCCTATCGAGTAGTAGGCAGGTGGTGCAGGCAGTCCCAGCTGCTTGGTAACTTGTTTTTTGAATGCGTGATGGGTGAGAAGTCGTGTTGTGTTGGGGATCTTGTTCCACTGCTTGACAGTGGCATTAAAAAAGGATCGTTGATGAGATGTTGTGTTGACTGGGGCTTGTGTGTTTGTGTTTTCGTTTCTGAGTGATCTGTTGGTGTCTTGAGCGCGTGTACGTGGCATGAGTTGTATGAGGTACGAAGGTGTGTGGTGTGCTGGGCTGCTCAGTTTGTGGTAGAGTGTCAGTCTATGGATATGTCGTCTTGTCGATAGTCTCTCCCATCCCAGGTCAGATCGAAGTTTGTCCGTAGATGTCCTGAATAGCGTCCCAGTCGTTAGTCTAGCTGCGCGGTTCTGTAGTGTCTCAAGTCGGGTGGCGTCTTGTACTGTGATGTGTCCGTCGTAGATGGTGTCGCAGTAGTCGAAGTGGGGTCGCACGTAAATTTTGTAGATTTGGTCAAGAATGGGCCGCGGGAGATATTTTGCGATAGGATATAATGGGCTGAGCGTTTTATTTACCTTGCGACAAATTTCGTTCACATGTTCGTGAAATCTCAAATCTGTAGAGAACGTCATGCCTAGATGTTTGTGAGCTTCGTGAATTGGGATGGGCTCACCACCGAAATTCAATGCTGGCGGCTGACAGTTGGCTTTGTGGGAGAATGTTTGTTGAATAGTTTTGGAACTGTTGAATGTTATTGCCCATTCTTGACCATATTTGTCGATTTCGTCGAGGTCTTGCTGGAGTGAGAGTTGAGTCGCGTGCATGTCAGACGTCCCGTGGGAAGCGTAGAGAGAGGTGTCATCCGCGAAGAAGAGAACGTCGTTTGTCGTTTTTTTTAGATAGTCCGTCGAGATACATGAGTGCTAGTAATGGTCCCATCACGGACCCTTGTGGACAACCCGCATTAATAATTTTGGATTCGGAAAAAGTGCCGTTAATTTGAACCCGTTGCTTCCTATCTTTTAAATATGAGGTTAACCATTCTAGGAGCTTTCCGCGGAGTCCGAAGTCATTTTTACATTTGTGTAGAAGGCCTTTGTGCCAAATTTTGTCGAAATATTTTGCTATGTCGAGGTAGATAGCGGTAAAGTCGCGTCCGGAGTCCAGTGAGTCGTACAAGTTGTGCGTCAGGTACAAGAGTTGCTGTTCAGTATTGTGGTGTTTTCGGTACCCGCTCTGTTTTTCAGTGAGTAAAGAGTTTATGGTTAGATGTATGTATGTATGTATCACACCGTACCTGTGTTTGTACGGTGTGAGTTCTGCATCCACCGTACCCGGCCAGCCTGACCGAACTGCCGCCAGCATGCGCCCCAGCACCGGGTCCGTGCGTGTCGCCGCGGCGACCGCTCTGGCCGTGAGGCAGGGTCCCTGCTCCTCCGTCACGAACATGATGCCTCCTCCACCGTAATCAGCCTCTTCGTCCGCTGCCGCTCGCTCCTCCGCGGGACTCCTCACCGGCATGCGCGACAGCGTGTCTGCCGCTCGCATGTCCTGAGTGCGCCGCAACTCCACGTCGTACCGGTACGCTGCTAGCTGAAGAGCGTAGCGCTGCATACGCGCTGCTGCGAGTGTGGGAAGCTCCTTGTCCGGGCTGATGATACGCGACAGCGTGCGATTGTCCACCACCAGGGTGAAGGATCGGCCCCTCAGAAACTGATGGAAGCGCCGCACTCCGAACGACACTGCGGCTGCTTCTTTTTCCACCTGTGCGTACTTGCGCTCGGTTTGTGTTAGAGTCCGTGATGCGTACTGCACCGGTTTCTCCAGGCCTTCAGCCGTCACCTGCATGAGCACCGCGCCCAGTCCCGTCTCACTAGCGTCCGTCACCAGCTTTACCGGACGGGCTGGGTCGAACCGTATCAGCACGGGGGCTGACGCCAGCATCTTCTTCACCTTTGCCACCGCTGACGTGCACTGGTCTGTCCATCGCCACTTCTCGCCTTTCTTCAAGAGCGTGTACAGAGGCGAGAGCACAGAAGCGAGGTCCGGCAGAATCCGCTGGTAATAGCTGACGGTGCCTATCAGCGACTTCAGTTCCTGCGGGTTCTTCGGGTCTGGTGCGCTCAGGATCGCCTCCGTCTTCCCCGCCAGCGGTTGAAGAGAGTCTGCTGACAGGCGCCATCTCAGGTAGGTCACCTCTGGGATGTTAAAGCTGCACTTTTCCCGCCTCAGACGGATGCCGTGCTCTTCCATTCTCGCCAGAGTCGCATCCAGTCGCTGCAGCAGCTCTTCCTCGGTGTCGCCCCACACCAGCACGTCATCGAGGTAGCTGACCGTACCGGGGAGCCCTGCCGTGATCTGATCCATCACGGACTGGAACAGTGCTCCACATACGGAGATACCGTAGGGTAGCCGATTCATCCGGTAGTCTCCTCGGTGCGTCGTCACTGTCGTCGCGTTCTTGCTTTCTTCATCCAGCTCGACCTGCAGGTAGGCGCTCCTGCAGTCTAGCTTTGCGAACCGTTTCCCTCGGATGCCGGAGAACAGCTCCTCCGCCGTCCGCATCGGGTACTTCAGCGGCTCGAGCTGCGGGTTTACGGTCAGACGGTAATCCGCACAGATACGAACCCCGCTCTGCGTCGGGATGACCACTATTAGGGTCCCCCAGCCGCTCCCTGGCGGCACCTTCTCCGCCACTCCCTGCTCTTCCCACTTGTCCAGCTCTCTGTCCACCGCATCCTGAAGCGCGAACGGCACCGGGCGTGCCCGCCGGCACACTGGTTTAGCGTCAGGTTTCAGTCGGATACCGACTTGGATCGGGATGCGTCCCAGCTCCTCTTGGAACACCGCCGCGTGTTTATCCAGCACGCTCTGCAGCGTCAGCGCCTCCTTGTCCTTCACCTGGTGCACCCTCAACGGTGAAGGGAGGACATCCAGCGCCTTGATCCAGTCACGGCCCATCAGCGGACGGTGTGGGCCGAAGTCCGTCACCACCAGTCGTAGACGGGTCACAGGTCTGCCCGCCGCCGTCGTGACCGTGACCAGCGCCTCCCCCTCAGGGGAATCACCTGACCCGTGAATGACGTCAGACGCAGGTCACACTGGTCCAGCAGCTGCAGTAGCCCCCGCTGTCGCGCTGTCTCCGAGCTCACCAGCGAAACTGGGCTCCCCGTGTCCACGACCATGGCCAGCCGCTGGCCTTCCACCACCACCGTCGTCGATTCCGCGGTGCTGGTGCTGACGGAATGCACCAGCCAGGAGTCGCCGTCCGTCTGCGCCTCCTCCGCAGTCACCAGCCGCACCCGCCGCTGCGGACACGCCGCCTTCAGGTGCCCGGCAGCGCCACACTTGTAGCAGCGCCTCTGTCTGGGCGGACCGTCACTGCTGCTCCTGTCCTGCGCGCCGCCCTGTCCTCGTCTACCGGCCGTTCCGCTGCGTCCGCCGCTGGCCGCCTGGCCAGCCGGACGGTGGCTGTCGCGCGCACGCGGCACAGCTCCAGCAGCTGGACAGTCTCGCTGCCAGTGGCCGGTCGCCCCGCACCGAAAACAGGGCCCGCGTCGTGGCTGAGGCGTCCTCACCGCGTTGACGGCGGTGCTCTCAGTGTCGACTGCCGGTGCCTCCGCCACGCGCGTACCAGCCAGCTGGGCGCCGAGCTGCTGCATGTCCCGGTGTGCGCGGGCAGTCTGACGGACCTCGACGAGAGTCAGTCTGTCGCCCTTCGAAGCCGCCAGCTGCACGAGCTTCTCCTGCAGACCGGCTCGGCTCCCCAGCACGCACCGGTCGCGCAGCTCGCGGTCCACCTCCGTGGCTGGGTAGCTACAGCGCCCGACCTGCGCTCGGAGACGGCCCAGGAACCGCTCCAGGTCCTCCTCCGGCTCCATCTTCATTTGGTGGAAGAGCGATCTTTCCGCCACCGCATTCCGCACCGGCGACAGGTAAGTTGTCAGCTTCTGCTTCAGCAGCTCGAAGCGGTCTTCTGTCTCGCTGGCCTCCTCCGGCAGCGTTTCACTCAGGTCGGCGATGTCCGGCCCGACCAGGTGGAGAAGCACCGCACACTTCCGGTCGGCATCCAGGATACTGACTGTGCGCAGGTATCGCTCGACCCCGCGCAGCCACTTGCCGAAGTCCTCGCCTGAACGGAACGGCGACACTGCCGGCAATGCCATACCCGGAATCTCCATCGTCACCGGCTGTCGCTCAGCGCCGTACCGTCCCGATCAGCTGATCCCAAGGACACCGGCTGCCCTGCGCACAGCGCCTCTGGCGGCCCGCCGGCGAAATACCCTCAAGGTCACCGCCGCCGCCTCGCTCCCAGCGCCCCTAGCGGCCCGCCCCAGAAACACGTTCACAATGGCCGCTCGCGCCAGCCGCCGCCATACAACACGTGGTCGAAACCCCCGACCAGCACCCGTGTGTATGCAGCCTCACAAGCCACTAACCCGGCTCAAAACACACATAAATCAGTCACAGAGAGTCCCTGAACTCGCCCTGCACCTGCGGCACTTGTCCTGATAAAAATTACATTTCTCACACCGACCGAACTCCGCGGTGAACCGCCATCTTACCGCCTGCTGTGCTAGTCTTGTCCGTTGCCGTCGGGCGTTTGCTGAGTCGAACCAGTTCTCCTCGACTCACAGACGATCTCGTCCTCGTCGCCAGGTATTCTATCCCCGAATCTATGTGATCTATGTATTGCGAGTCCCACGACAACGCGCTGTGATTATACGCACACGCACACGCAAGGCCACGGCTCCCGGCCGACTGGCCCTTTTCCCGCCAGTCCGGGTACGAGGGCATCTCTGAGATGCGCATGCGCGAGCAAGGGCGGCTCCAGGGCCAAAGCAAGGAGGGGCCATACCAGGATACCACAAATACAAACACAATTAACCTAAATAAAACAGTCCATATTTGATCAGACATATGCTTATGGCATAATAAACCAATTAACAGGCCAATCCAACCAGGGGGAGGGGGTCGATCCAATTATGTTAACAAAACCTATTGAACCTAAATACACATGCAGAACTTTATATACTTAGGGGGATGCAGGTGCATCCCCAATGTTCTGATCTGCATCCCCAGTCTTTCATCTGCATCCCCAATAATATGACTTATTGTCTGTCAGATAGGGTTAAGTGTTTTGGTCATTTTGGCTGGGGGAAGAATGAGACACGGTACAAATATACAGAGGTGTAGGATCATATTCAGTTGAGGGGACTTCAGCCCTCTCAACTTGTGGCTCAACTTGTGCCCCCCCCCCCCATCCAACTTGTCATTCAGCTCCCCCACAACTTACAAAAAAATCAATTTTATAGATGCAACAACAATATTAAAGGACAAAGGCACAGTAGGTACCAACACACGGGATACAGGTACATGTATACAGGTACGACGGGATACAGGTGAATGGTCATAAACACTAAAGAACAACACTACTTATTGACACATAGGTATCCTTTTTCAATTTCAGACACAAAATGTAAATATAGGTGCTTACATAAACAACTTGAGTAAAGCAAGAATGGGTGTAACATGTTTCAGTTTTCCCATTATGCGTAGTTCTGGATAAAAGACAGGTCACATATTACAATGCACCCTTAAATTGGCCAGATGTGTTAAAATTTGAGTATAAATATGTTTGTGAAATTGACACTTAATGAAGAATTTGACCAATAATATAAATGTTTTGTGTCTGAAAGCATATCAATCATCCTGAGCTGGAAAAACAGCAGAAATTATCATAGACATAAACAAAATGTGCTACAAGTCAGGATTATCACAACATTCAATTTTTGACCCTGACAAACATTATTTACACAATCTATAACTGGTCATGGTGTTGAAAAGTGGAGGCCCACATCAGTAAAGGTTATTTTAAAAGAAAATAGGTTTATTCAACACCAAACAAACCAAGTTGAAGTTATACGAAAACAGCACAAATATTGAAATCATGGTTTGGTTTGTGGACCAAGTACCGTATCCTCCTGGGACCAAGGTGCTAATTGGAATTTGGAACTCTCACCCTGTTCCGAGGGGTATGGGGAGCCGGGCAGACTTTTTCAGAGGCCCGCCGAGGGATTTTGAACGGCTGGCTCCCGGTCCCCGGCACAGAAGGCAAGTATCTTACCACTGTACAGAGTTGCTCCCCATATATTGAAAGCAATACAAGATAAATGCGTCATATTTTGGCATGACTGCGCCGTATTTGTCTCTTTTATTATTACTAAAATACTGCCTAGTTTTTCAACATAAAGATGAAGGCATACTAAAATGCCGTTGCTGCCTAGTTTTCTTGCCCTGGACTATTGGCGTATCACCAGACATTTTAAGTTCGAGAGGAAGTCTTTCTGGCAGACGTTCGCGTCCTAAGAAACGACTGTTACTGGGAATAAATAAATCATATTTTGCAACCAAAAAAGGCAGTTTTGGTGTCGAGGCGAGCCTCCGATTTCATACCTGCCCCATTTTTCTGAACCTTAACCCTCGCCCTACGGGGGGGGGGGGGGGGGTCCCAAAACGACCTCCCCTGAGATTTTTCCTGCATAACTTTTTGGACATACATATTTTAGACATCTTCTTGAAATTTACAGTAGCTAAGTATACAACAGTTATACGTATGGTGTAAAAATGTCATTGAAATTGGTTAAGAGATTAGGGAAATAATGATGTTTTGATGACGTCATATTGGTGGAAAAACGATAAATGTTTGAAAAATCATAGAAAACAGAGTTTTAAAGCAAATTGCAAACACATATAAATGAAGATAAAAATGTTCTTTTCTTTAAAATGTCAATCTCGGATTTTCACAATTTTAGGTTGTTGACCTTCAAAATGAACAAAAACTGATTTTTTTTTTAAATCACCACAAAATCAAAATTTTGAAAGGTGTTAAAAAACGGAATATATGTGAGATAACTGAGTATGGACAATACTCAAAGCAAATTTCAAATAAATATCTATTTTTGATTGAGTGATGGCTCCCTAAGTGTAAGAAATTCATGACGTCATTTTTTATTACTTTTTTTTTGACGATATACGAATAAATAATTACTTTTCTGTATTTCTGAGACAAAACTGGTCTAGGAACATGCCTTTTTATTTACATTTATCAATTTCTCATTTTGAGGTTTTCTGACAGCAAAATCGCTGTTCTGGACGTGGTCGATCGAGGTCATTCACTTGACCTGGAAGGTCACTCGTTGACCCGAAACCTAAAAATTGCAAACCGTTAGATTCCAAACATGACAGGCAACATGTTAGTTCTTACCGCGTTGCTCTATGTTGCTTGGTTTGGAAGTTAACAGGGGGGGGGGTCATTTTAGGACCCCCGTAGGGCGAAGGTGAAAAAAGCTCCCGTAGGGCGAGGGTTAAATATGTATATGTATCGATGTCAAGAGGTCAAGAGATTCCAGGTTCCGGTAGCACGTTGCCCCGTTTGCCCCCCCCCCCCCCATCCTTGGCGACACCTATGCGCCACTGACAAATGTAACGCAGAACAAGCCGGCATAACCAGATTGTTCTGTTCTTTTAGAGACGCCTCTTACAGGGACAAGGGTTTAAGACCCCCTTTGGGGTAAGGTTTTTGTTGAAAACGTTTATTTTGTTACGCAAGGGAAATTTGATGGAGTAAAAGGTACCCAAAGACGAGAAAGGCACAAATCCGCAAACAAATATTGCATAAGAGGGATTTTCTCAAAGATAACAAGTTTGGCACTAAAAATGAGGTATAAGGTGGGCAAAGAAAACGGATACGCTTCGTCCCACTGTTTTTCGTCATCGCTGAAAAACCTTGCAGATGTGCAAACCATAGGCACAAGAACGGGGGAGGGGCAGGGGGAGGGCGGTGGAAGAGGGGGCGGGGTGAGCAGCTGCCCTCCACTCAAGAAGTTTGGGAGCAAATATATGGTTTTGCCCAATTAGGATTTTTGCAAAATTTGCCCCCCCCCCCCCACCCCAAAAATATATGTTTAAAACAAAATATATATACAAATTGAAAAACAATATACCCATAAATTAATCATAATCGAAGACAAAATAATGACAAATAGTGACATATTTGGAATCAGCACCCCAGAAATGTCAAAAAAAAAATAATGGAGTCTACTTCAACTGCAAATTTACCGAAGCTGGGAACAAAGCAAGCAAATGCCTCTTATAGCAGCATGATGTATCTAAAAAATGGGGAAAAAAATATGTCAATAAAATGGGGGGGGGTTACCTGCTACTGCATCCCCAACCAAAAACACAAAGTTCCGCCCCTGCCTAAATACAACAGTCAAACACTCCTGCGGGGGGGGGGATACAATTGTTATTCAAAAGAAAACACCTTCATTTTTATTTGCACATTTGGTGTCAATAAGTGTCAGGTAGAAAAGTCCATATTTGTCCATATCAGATGCTCATGTGGCACAAATCATACATTGAGAAGGCCGCCCGAGTCTTGTCTCAGAGTCCAACTACATATTAATACAACAATATACATTTCTCCCCCCCTCCCCTACCGGCACATTGCTCAAACCAAGAAATCCAATGCGCCATTTTGCAAACCCGAGTACACGCATGAGTAATACACGAAATTAGCATGACGCCGCGAATGAATGATTGTGAAAATGAGTTACTTGCAAATATATATATTAGGGTGTGTCATAGCCTGGGGTGATCTCTTACAGGCACGTAGCCAAGGGGAGGGCGGCGGGGGCGCCCCCCCTGGAGGCCAGGAGGGCCCTTTTTGGCGCGCGAGGGTCCTTTTCGGCGCGCTACGCGCGCCGAAAAGGGCCGATGAGACCGCGCGAAACGCGGTATCATAGGCTCTTTACTACACGAAGCGTGGTCTTTAGAGACTTTAGAGGACTTCAGAGGCCCTTTAGGGCCACCAGGGCCCTCTCTGAAAGACCAGAGGGCCCCTTGGACGTTCAAAAGAGCCCTGTGCATGTCAGAGGGGCCCCTGGACAGACCGAAAGGGCCCCTGAGCAGGTCAGAGGGCCCCCTGAGCACGTCGAATGGGCCCCCTGAACACGTCGAATGGGCCCTTAGCCAGCACAGAGGGGCCCCTGGGCAGGTTGAAAGGCCCCTGAGCATGTCGACTGGGCGACAAAGCGGCTAGCGCAGTCCTTTGCCAGGTCATAAGGGCCCCTGGACAGACCAGAGGGCCCTTGGGAAGTTAAGAGGGCCCCTGTGCAGGTCAGAGGGGCCCTGACCAGACCGAAAGGGCCACTTGGTGGGTCAGAAGGGCCCCTGAACATGCCGAATGAGCCCCTAGCCAGCACGGAGGGGCCCCAGGGCAGGTCGGAAGGCCCTCGGAGCATGTAGGCGACAAAGCAGCCAGCGCAGTCCCTTGCTAGGTCGGAAGGGCCCCTTAGAAGGTTAAAGGGCCCCTGGAAAGCTAAAATGGCCCCTGCGCAGATCGGAGGGGCCCCTGACCAGACCGAAAGGACCCCTGGGCGGTTAAGAAGGGCCCCTGAACATGCCGAAGTGGCCCCTGGCCAGCACGGAGGGGCTCCAGGGCATCTCGGAGAGCCCCTTGAGCATGTCGGCATGGCGACAAAGCAGCCAGCGCAGGACGACCAGAAGAGTCGCTTGGCCGATCGGAGGGGTCCTGGGCAAGTCAGAGGGGCCCCTGCTAGACCGAAAGGGTCCCTGGGCCGTTCGGAAGGCCCCTTGAACATGCCGGATGAGTTCCTAGCCAGACTGGAGGGGCCCCTGGGCAGGTCGGAGGGGCCCCTGAGCAGGGACGGCGGATTGCGGGGGCAGGGTACCCAAAATTCCCCCCAGTCGAAAATCCTGGGGGGCAAAGGGTAGTTTTGCCCACCCCCCAGATTTTAGCCTGCTCAATCTGGGGGCAACATGACCCTTCCCCTCCCCAGGATTTAAATTTGAGGGGGGATTTTGGGTACCCTGCGCCCCGCAATCCGCCGTCCCTGCCCCTGAGCATGTCGGCAGGGCGGCAAAGCAGCCAGTGCAGTCCCTGGCCAGGTCGGAAGGCCCTCTGAACAGGCCGAATGGGCCCCTTGACACACAAGAGGGGCTTCTTGGAAGGTCAGAGGAGTATCTGGTGAGACTGGAAGGGTCAAAGCACGTAGAGATCCCAGATGAAGATTAAATACAAAGAGGACTTACTCCACAATACAAATATTAAAAGCGGAGCTTTCGGGTATATTGTAACACCCTTCGTCAGGGTGCTACAATATACCCGAAAGATCCGATTTTATTTTTTCCTGTAGAGTAAGCCCTCTTTGTATTATATATATATCACCCACTCCACATCATGTCTTTTCGCTTCGCGGATCCCAGATGAGTCCCTGAACAGGTCAGAAGGGCGTAGAAAAGGTCAGAGGGGCCCCTAGACGATCTGAAGGGACCTTGGGCCTTTCAACAGTAAGAATACAGTTGTACAGGGAATAAAACTTAAAATTTTCGCGCCGCTCCGCAGCGCAATTTAACTACAAATTCAATTATATGCGGGTTAGGAAAAAAATAGGTCAGTTTCTCGGCGCATTTATTATGCTGCTACTTTCCTATATTATTGTGCAAAAATAGTTCACTTTAGCACTTTTTCCCCGCACCTTTAAACGCACAATATAGCAATTTTAGAGGTCCGCACGATACGCAATGCGACGCATTGATGAGAAAGCAACCCAGGGCATAATACTCAAAATTTTCGCGCCGCTCCGCGGCGCAATTTGTTTAAGAGTTCCAGGTCTTGAGCTTACAAAAATATTCCAACTTGGTATAGCTGATTCCAAATTCGTGTCGCTGGTTCAAAAGTTGATGAGGCAGTTTGCTAACTCCAGCTCCTAAACGTTGGTATGACCCATGCCATACCTGTCATACTGCATTTTCCAGCCTTGTAACGTGCCTTTTCATGCGTTTTTTTTTTTTGGGGGGGCCTTTCAACGCTTGGGAAGGGGCCCTTTCAACGCTCGGGAAGGGGCCCTTTCGAGGCGCCGCCTCCCCCCCTGGACGAAATCCTGGCTACGTGCCTGATCTCTTAGATTTACATTGGAATGTAATTTTTCGTGGCGCATGATGCTAAAATGCTGATTTACAGAGAAATAAGTGTTTAAATGTCGGTATTTGGTGAGCGCCAGCGAGTTTTCTCGGAGGTCCAATAATTATATATTCGATCATATTCGATCACTGCGCCCTCTACATTTTTCGGCCGCCGACACTAGCGCCATCTATTTTCGACACTATTTTTTTGGTGAAACTCGAAAACCGCTGGATGAACGAGGCTGCAAATGTCACAGCGTAAATATACGGCCCAGATTACCCCTAAAACATAGTTTCATCGAAATCTGAGATGTAGGGTGTTATTTCGGTTGTCAATACAACCTGGAATGGAATGACTGGTGAAGGGACCTGGCATCGGCCGCCAGAGTCGCTGTCGCACGCTATCGCTCCGCATGTCTTCTGGTCTGGGCGAGATGATGCCCAGAAGGCGTATCCCGACACATTAGGGCCGGACACTTCAGCAGGATGTGCTCCAGGATGTCGGTATCCTCCCTGGAGATGAAGCACCAGTCCATCATGCAGCTTAGCGAGTCGCACTGCGGTTACTGCTGGAAAGGGTTTCGGCCGATCCGATGTAAGTAGAGGGCCGACCCGGAGCAGTGGCTCGCACTAAGCTGGTGGACGTCGGCCGCCGCGGCCCGGTTCAGGCCGGTCACCGGTGGCGGGACGTGCGAACCCGTCAAGGCACGATACCAGGCCTAGGGCCAGCTTGCGGTGGCGCACGGCCGCGCGGCTCTGGCCGCTGTTCGGTGGACCGTCCTGGTGTCCGTGGCTATACCCTCTGTGGTGGCGCCGACGCCTCCCCGGCCAGCGCATCGGTCCTCTCATTGCTAGCGAGCTGACGGTGAGACGGTACCCAATCGAGGTAAACCCGGCGGCCTCTTGTGCCACGGCCAGCAGGGCGCGCCAGATAACGGTTCTCAGCGGCGAGCTCTGAGCGGGCGACCCAGGTCTTAGGTCTCAGGGACTGGCTGATCGTGCAAAGGACCACCTAGTCGTCCGGGTCATGGTCCAGACGTTCCATCTGCCACTCGAGGGCCGCGCTAAGGGCGACCATTTCGTCAGGAAACTGGAACAGATGCGACTGCGGAGGCGACCACGCGGAGGCGGAGGTTTGTCGGGTGGCGGGAGTGATAACTCGCAGGGTGACGGAGACGATAGCTGCTAGCCTGCTGTGGCGGATTTGGAGGTGAGTCGGCACCATCGTCCGACCGGTGGTGCAAAGGGACGGGTACTGGTCCCATTCCAAACAGCTTCTGCTCGCTATGGTCACTGACTACAAACAGGAGACCCGGGAAAAGTCTCATCCGTGCTGCACGTCTACAGGAGACGCAAGACGTCAGGAGCTTCAAGCTTCCCGACGTCAACTTCGGAAGCTGAAGGGTACGCCGACCTCATCGACTGGAGCTCAGCGGAGGTGACGCAGCCACCGCTCCTGCGAGATCTCAGCAACGAAGACCTGTAGGACATCCTGAAAGCAGCTGGGGCAGCTGCTGTCCCTCCGGACCCGGAACACACCCAGGCTGTGGAGAGGACCGTCAGGATGGTGACAGAAGGCTGTTCTTCGGCGCAGAGCGAGGAGTCGAGGAACGGCCTCATCACGGCGAGGCTGAAGCACCGATGCATCCTCCCGGCCTTCAACTCGAAGCAGGACCTGCGCCCTTCATATGCAGGGTACCGATTATTGACTCAGTTGTACAGTATAATAAATTGATCTAAATAACGAAATTGCTATGTATTTATACCTCGTTCCACTCCAAGTTTGCGGCCGAAGCGCTTTAATAATAACAGCACAGGACAAAATATCACGAGGAATTTTAGGTTCAATTGAAAAATGTAAATGCAATGCAAATTGCTGAAAGCCCTTCGGCCGCAAACGTGATGTGGAACAAGGTGTGACTGCTTAAACTTTTTTCTCAGTCGCTATGATTTTGTGTTTTGTTTGAACAGCGGGAAGACGCAGTCCTGTCTCGACACCCATTACGTTGTTGGTCCACCCGAATCAATATGTTGGTAATGTTCTAGCCCCTTTCTTTTAAATAATAGATCGTTCCTCCAATGAAGACGCTAACCTCGTAAAATTTGCCACAGAACCTCTCATATCCTACATCGATCGGGGTGACAGCAGCCTGTCGACCATTTCAAGTGGGGATGACCCGGCTGTCCTCCATCGCCACAACCTCGCCCATGCTGTCATCACCGCAGTGGTCGTCACGGGCCCACCAACCCCCAGCCCGGCCCGGCCCAGGCCCATGAACACCAAGCCCAGACCCGGTCAAATTCATAATATTGAGGTCCAGGCCCGGTCCGGCCCGTTCAGATTAAGCATATAATTATTTTCACAAAATTTGCAATAATTATCCTAGCATATTTACTTGTATACTATAAATGTGAAACAATGAACTAACCAAAAACACAAAAAGCCACAGCCACAGCAACAATGTGTTGCTGTGTAAGCGAACTGCTGGTTAAAATATTTGTGAGCTCTGACCTGAGCTTGTGCGACGAGCGCATTACTTCAAAATTGTCAGGCCCAGGCCCATCCAGAGCCCAGTGATTTTCTTAAAGTTGAGGCCCGGCCCAGGTCCAGCCCAGACCCAGCCGATGGCCCATAGGGCCAGCCCAGCTCATGGCGAACTCTACATCACCACCTGCCTTCTGTCTGCCGAATGCAGAGCTGAGCTAGACCGGAGGCCGGTGTTCCGTGCGTATGAGGTGGAGATACGTGTTTTTGCCTTTGCACATCTGATTGGGAAATAGAGTGAATACAGCTTTGATTTGCATTTTCAGGTTAGTTTCAATCTGTTAGAATCAGTTTACCGATTTACAGACAACATGCCCTGAAAGAAATACCGATTCAAGGTCTCTAACATAACTAAATACCATTTTGCTCCTAAGTCACTCTTATTTCGACAGCGAAGGAGCTCTTATCTCAATCTTTCGGTAATGTTAAAAGGTCATATATATAAGCCGTGCCACAAATGTCGGTGCGCCAAAATTGTCCGATTTGATGACTTTACGCCCTAGGATCTACCACGTATGTTACGGTTTTCGGGAGTTTGACATATGTGGTTCTTTTGTTTCATGTCATTCTAGCTAATCGAGCCTATGGCGGCTGCAGGGATGACAACCCCCTGGCACTGGTACTATTGTAATGAAACTTTCAGTTTGTCATGTCGTTCGTT
The DNA here is from genome assembly GCA_036785665.1 of Chirona hameri. Lineage (NCBI taxonomy): Eukaryota > Metazoa > Arthropoda > Thecostraca > Balanomorpha > Balanidae > Chirona > Chirona hameri. The sequence goes on along the minus strand of JAXIVJ010001485.1, from coordinate 31,578 downwards.
CATGTCGATACGAAGTATGATTCACGGTGAACCGTATAGACGGTTATTATAGTGTTTTATCATTTGACAAACTTGTCCATATTGTGAAATGGTAAGTATAAATTTAGTTAAAGTGGTTGGAATGTTTCGTGTGATTAAAAGTCGTTTAAAATTGCTGTTAAAGGGAAGTGTCGACCTTAGCATGGGGTTTTGAACTGAGATAGCAGAATTGCAGCTTGGATATATAAATCATATGATCCAATGTGTTAATGTTTGTTTAATCGACCTTCTTGAATGTACCAAAGTAAGAAATTAAACTTTGTTTTACATTTGCATTCGGGCACAGCCCTTCATCAGATGTATAGTATTTTATTCGAGTTGGTATAGTTTGCATGTTGTTGTTATTCATGACTTATACTGATAGTCAGTCATGCATCACGGATGCTTCACGGATCAGAGCGCTGCTCGAACGCACGCTAGTAGCGCTTTCGTTCTCCATGGCAACCAGGCGTGAACCAATGAAAAGCCAGAACGTATTCCCTTTCTGGCTTTTGATTGGCTGACGCCTGGTTGCCATGGAGAACGAAAGCGCTACTAGCGTGTGTCCGAGCAGCGCAGCGCTCAGTTCACAGAGCCTCCAAAAATGCAGCACTCGATGTAAACAATGGTAGGGAAGGACGAATTTGTCAATGACCTTCATGAAGTACACAAGGTACTTGTTTTGTATTTTTTCCAAACTTACAACTTTGAATTTGGGAATCATTTAATTTAATTCTTAAATTTAAATAAAATAGTTTTAAAACCATAACGGTAGCCTAAGAAATTGTTGCTAACAAAATCAAAAGGTCATTATTTCCCTTTAAGGTATACCCTAAAAAGCAATTTTCAAAAGCAATAAAATTCCAAAACATACACTTCATATTTAGTTTAGATTGCAAGGAATGGTGCAGATTTCAAAAAGTGGTGCGTGTTGCTATGTCATTGTGTGCTTCAAAAGAAGATATAAAAAACTCAGAAGTCAGAACTTATGCAAAAATCATGATTTATACAAATATTAAGTACAAATACAATGATTATCCTATAATTGTTTACATAACTGGCCATAATATTGTCATTCACTTAACAAAGGGTTTGTCACTGGTCTAGTAGGTACCTCTGCTTTAAACACATGCCACCACATACAACTTAAAACACAATAAAACCTGCAATGCATATGTTAAATAAAACACAATCAAGCACATGCCACTTTAACAAAGAGCCAAAATTGTCAACAATGCACCACAGTGATTTCTCACCATGCCTTCAAAACTGATATCGCAGATTAAACCACATTATATTTAAAGTGACTGATTTCCTTTAATTGTGATGTTCTTCAGGTCAGGTGAATGGTATGATCACTGATCAGGTGTGATTGTGACATAGGCTATAGGCTCCATAGTCTTTGGATCCGAAATGAGAGGCTTAAAACACATCCTTCCCATTCCACCCTGTACACATGCAAAACACAACCAATAATATTATTGTCATAAAAGTACCTCTCAATAATCAGTCTCAAAAGTCTCAATAATCTCATAATAAATTAATGCACCAATGTATGTTGTTAACCTGCCAAGGTCCTAAATTAACTGTCAAAGTACCAATGTCAATGTTTGTTTTAAGACCAACAGAATACACATGAGAAAATAATTGAATCCTCACATATTGATATTTAAATTTGATTTTGTTTGTGGACCAAGCAGCAAGCACCATATCCTCTTGGGACCAGGGTGCTAACTAGAACTCTCACCCTGGTCCAAGGGATATCAATATGGCGAGCCAGGGGAGCCGGGCAGATTTTTTTCAGAGGACCAGCAAAATATTGTGGTGAAATATTGACTTGAGCCCAAAAGTAGTAACAGAAATAGTTTCAACATGATTTATGAAGAGCTATCAAACAGTATTTTTGGTTTTCCACCTACTCCCCATAGGCGCTGAGTTCAAGGAGATGCCCCATCCCCTGTCTTGCCCAGAGGGGTGGGGCAAGACACCTTTTGCAGGCATTTTGGAAATCATCTACAAAATTGTTAAATGAAGAAGGTAGAAATAGGCAATGCAGAATGCAAGACAACTCTTCAAACTTAATGAAGAAGGTAGAAGGTAGAATTACCAATATTTGCTAGTCGCCAGGGCATTCAGTAATTCACCACCCCAGTTTATGGTGTTCTTGAGGTCCCCAATAGAAGAAGAGTAGTCAGCTGACGATAATATTACGACAGACTGAAATGTGGGTTATCTGTTTACAAGATGGTCTGGGGGGGGGGGGGGGCGGGGGCCCTCCCCCAGTAGGTTATGCAGTTCAGCGTGTGAATGTGAGCGGAGCGTTCTAAACATGGGTCCCTGGGACCATAATTGTTGTAAAGGTCAATTAGGTCAGGTTCAATTATATATAGTTTTTGGTGACGTCATAGCTTTGGTATTACTGGTACAATTTACTGTCTGTCGTAAAAATACTCAATTATTCTATAAGGGACCTCAAGAACAACATTAACTGGGGGAGGTGAATTACTGAACTTACCGGGTCCACAGCGATATTGAAATTGAAACTGCATGTTTAAAACAAGCCATGCCCAATGTTTAGAAATCAATGCCTACACAACAATGACTGCTGAAAGAATTGACAAAACTTAAATAATTCCATTGTAGATACATTCAACTAACTAAACAGAAGATGGAACTTACAGCGAGACGCAGACCAATACCGCCGTCGGTGACGAATAGTATATCCAAAATTACTTTACTAATAGTATATCAATATTGATATAGGGCCTTGACAAATACCACGGGAGCAAAGGCCGCACAAATATGTATATATATTTTTTGTATTTTTTCACATTCAGACTGGTTATATTTATTTACACATCAAGTAATAAGAAGTTGGACAAACTCGTCTTACGTCTTAATATCAAGGTAAATAGAATACTCTAATTGCTAATTCATATAATTGTTCATCGGAACACGAATGGCTTTCTGCGGATATCGTGCATCCATATATGGTATATTATTCCAAATCTGGTAGTGACCTTCATTTTTGGTATGTTTTTTTAGTCTATAGTATATTTATAGTATATACTAAACAAAACTTTGGAGTACCCAGTGTATAGTCCCCTGCTGAGATCCGTGACTCCACTGAACCCAGTCAGTGGCGACACGTCCCTGGTGATGAAAATCCGGCAGACGACTGCTCTCGAGGACTAATGGCATCCTCACTCACCAAAGACAGCCGCTGGATCCATGGACCCGACTTCCTGTGGCGTCCAGAAACCTGCTGGCCGGCCGATGACAAGCGATGGGGGCTTCAGGACAAGGATCCTGAGATCAAAATGATGTTAGCTACCCACCTAGAAGCTAGAGAGACAGCTGCCGTCATCCCTGACTCTGACAGGTTCTCAAGCTGGCTGCGTTACAGAAACGCAGTCGGCTGGATGCAACGATTTCTGGTCAACTTCGTAGCAACCCATTCGTTTAAAGACCGAATACGGCCGCGGGAATTCGTTTAAAGACCACGTACGGCCGCGGGCGCCGCGCTCAGTTGGCTGAGCGCGGCGCCCGCGGCCGCACGTGCTCGCTGCTCTCCCATCTCTCGCCCGCCGCCGTTTTTTACCCAGACTTCGTCTGAATCGTGAGGATTTTGAGTGACTGATTGTGTGCTTCTGAGTGAGTGAGCTTGTGCCCGCCTTGGCTGCTGCTGCAAGCCAACCACCTACCTGACGTCCGAGTGGAGTTGACCTGGGGCTTCTTTCTGATGCACTGAGCTCGTGACCGGGTCGGCACCACCTCCATCTCAACCACGTCAAACCACCACTTCAAGACATGTATGTCTACCACCGTGAGATGCTGCGATGCCTGCTCTTCGCTCACATCGCCGCCGCCTTCCTGACTGCTGCTGTCCCGGCCCCGGACCCGTGGCGCTCCTCGCGACTCTCACGCCGCCCTGGCCCCTCTGCCCCTCCCCCTGGCCTTGACCCGACCGCTGTGACCGTCCGCGGCCGTGCCGATCAGCTGATCGCTACCCCCAACCCCGCGGCGAGGCACGCGCCGAGGAAATAGGTCACGGCGCCGAGGCTGCGGGAGCGGCCTCAGGTGGCGGCGGCCGGGGGGTGAGACGAGACCCGGTGAGCTGCTGATTGCACAGCTGAACGTGCAATCGATGAAGCCTAAGCTGCCGGAGCTGAGACTGGACGTCCACCAGTACGACGTCATCGCAGTCAGTGAGTCCTGGCTATCTCCCAGCGTCCCGCTGCGTCTTCTGAACATCAACGGGTACCAGCTGTTCCGGCGTGACAGGCCCGCTTCCAGTCGACTGCCGCGGGGGAGGGGAGGCGTCGCTGTCCTGGTACGTGACTCTCTACATGTACAAGTTCTCGATGTGCCTTCGTTAACCGGCTCATCCAACCTCGAAGTAATCTGGACTTTGATCAGCTGTGCTTCCCATCGGTGCCTGACTCTTGGTTCTTTTTATCGTCACCCGACTAACTCTGTGGCGCAGGTAACCGCGGACTTAGATGACCTTGAACACCAGGTCCAGTTTATTGTGTTGCGTTATCCTGGCCTGGTGGCACTGGCGGGTGACCACAATCTCAACCAGTTGGACAGATCGCCCAGAGCTCAGGGTTCGCGCCTGAGGGAGTTATTTGGCGCGTATGATTTCCACATGTGCAATTCTTCAGTTCCAACTTACAGACCTGCTATGTCGCTGCTAGACTGCATAGCCGTTAGTCGTGCTGGCTGTTTTCTGCGCGCTGGTGTAACTCACTGTCACTATAGCCCGCACAACTTGTCGCGAGCAATTGTGTCCGTGGCTAAGTGTCGACCGAGGGCAACTGTTACCGTTTCACGCTGTCTCAACAAGCTTGATTTTCATCTTTTCAACCGTACCTTGTATGGCTGTGACTGGTATAATGTTTTTACTGAGCGCCTGACATCGACGAAGTGGGATAATTTTGTGACTTCTTTCACCTCTGTGCTGGACGCGGTTGCCCCGACGCGCCGTGTCCGGTTGCGTATCCCCGCTGCCCCGCACCTGTCAGCCCAGACAAGCGATTTGTTGGCCACCCGCCGTGTAGCCCTGGCTAACGGCGATCGCACGCGCTATAAAGCGCTGAACCGCGAGTGTAGGGCTGCGATTCGGCGTGACTGTAGGGACGAGGTGCATCGGTGTATTGCCGAGTCTAACCGGTCCTCAATTTGGCGTTGCCTCAAGCCAATCATTGGGGGTGGTAAGTCTGGTGCTGGCACAGTCCTGAATGTACAGCCTGACGTGCTCAACCGTTATTTTGTCGATGTCGGTCCCACTACTGCCGCTGCCGTACCTCCGCCCAGCCGGATTGTGCCCGTTTTACTGCCGCGTGTTCTGACCTGCTCGTTTCAAGTTCAACCTGTGACTTGAATCACTTTTTTATACTCTCGCTAACATGAAATCGTCTAAATCTTGCGGAGCTGATGGCATTAGCGTTTACATGTTGCAGCAGTGCTTCCATGGGTTTGGGCACGTCTTGCTCGATATTGTTAACTCTAGTTTGACCGCCGGTTCGGTGCCGCAGCCGTGGAAGCACGCCCTTGTCACGCCTCTCCCTAAAACGTCCGACGTGTCTGATCCCTCCAAATTCCGACCGATCTCTGTTGTACCGGGTATAGCCAAAATTGTTGAACGTGTTGTTCACCATCAACTCAACGCGTACTTTGAAAAACACCGCCTGTTCTCGAGTACTCAGCACGCGTACAGGCGGCGCCATTCGACCGAAACAGCACTCACGGTGCTTTCGGACCGCATTCTCTCTGGTATGGATAACACTGAAATTACGATACTTATTCTAGCTGACCTTTCAAAATGCTTTGATGTGGTGAACCATGACGCGCTGCTCACCAAACTTAGGTTGTACAATGTAGACACGCGCTGGTTTGAGTCATATCTAGCCAATCACTCCCAGCAGGTGCAAACCCGTGACAGAAGCGGTCAGCTTGTGCGCTCGGCATCCCTGCCCAACACCATGGGGGTGTATCAGGGGACAGCACTGGGTCCAATTATGTTTTCAATTTACTCCAATGATCTTGCCATGCACGCTCATGGAGCTGAAATTGCTCAATACGCAGACGATGTCCAAATTTGGAAAACCGGCAAAAAACATGACATCGTAGCACTGATTTCGTCATTGGAGAACACCCTTGCCGTGGTTTCGGACTGGTTCAGCTCTAATTCTATGAAAGTAAACATCAAAAACTCAGCTTGTTGTTTTCGGAACCAAAAATACGTTGCGTGATCTCCCCCCAATCGAAATCAAATTTGGCACATCCGTTGTAACTGAAAGCCGTACAGTAAAAAATCTTGGTCTAGTGATGGATAGACACCTTTCCTTTGATGACCACATCAGTCAACTGGTCGCCAGGTGCACTGGTGCCCTGATCGCCCTATCTCACTCGAAGCACGTCCTTCCATCATATACCGTGGCCTTTGTTGTGAACGCCCTTGTAGTAAGCTCGATACGGTATTGCATGTCTGTTTACGGCACCTGTGGCAAAACGCAGATGCATCGGGTTCAAAAGCTTCTGAACTTCTGTGCTCGTGTCATAAGCGGTCGCCGTAAACACGATCATATATCCGGAGTGCTAAATGAACTTGGGTGGCTTAGTGCTGAGCAACTGGTCAAATACCATCAGCTCTGCTTGCTAAAATCTGTGCTCGCAACTGGTCTCCCGCATGATATCGCCGAAATGTTCTCCTATGTCTCGACAGTGCATAACACCAGACAGACTGGGCAGTTGTCATGCCCTCGAGCTAAGACGGGTTCTGGGGTTAGGCGTTTTGTCCATTGTGGTGTTTTGTTCAATGGTCTTCCACCAGACCTTAGGGACCTCAGAATGGCGCCTTTCAAGCGCAGACTTAAAGGGAAATAATGACCTTTTGATTTTGTTAGCAACAACTTCTTAGGCTCCCGTTATATTTTTAAAATTATTTTATTTAAATTTAAGAATTAAATAAAATTATTCCCAAATTCAAAGTTGTAAGTTTGGAAGAAATACAAAACAAGTACCTTGTGTACATCATGAAGGTCATTGACAAATTCGTCCTTCCCTACCATTGTTAACATCGAGTGCGGCATTTGTGGAGCCTCTGTGACATTTCCGATCAAACTGAGCGCTGCTCGGACACCCGCTAGTAGCGCTTTCGTTCTCCATGGCAACCAGGCGTCAGCCAAACAAAAGCCAGAAAGGGAATACGTTCTGGCTTTTCATTGGCTCACGCCTGGTTGCCATGGAGAACGAAAGCGCTACTAGCGTGCGTTCGAGCAGCGCTCTGATCCGTGAAGCAATCCGTGAAGCATCCGTGATGCATGACTGACTATCAGTATAAGTCATGAATAACAACAACATGCAAACTATACCAACTCGAATAAAATAAGAGCGGAATGAATTGAACCCCAGGCAAGCTAGTATTCGCAAAGCATATAAGCAAAGCAAAGCACTGCGCCACAATGGCAAAAGGTGAGGGAAATGCATATTGGATACAATATTATTACGTCACAAGTTTCTGAAGTGTCAACTACTATGAAATACAGTGATAAAATACCTTTAATAATGATTAACAAGAAAATTCAAACTTAAAAACAATCATTTGAATAAGTCTTTAATTAGCTTTCAACTCGAAATCAGATATATTTTGCAATGCTACACAAGAATGGCACCAATGACGTCATTAACAAAGCCTGCTACGGGACTTGGGTATACTAACCAGGAACAACTCGCCAAGTGCGCCGAGATGGTTAAGTGCGCCGAGAAGCATGACAATGACTTTGTAAACAAATCGCCGACGCTAAATAGGTCGCCGTCGATGTGCATCGATGAGCTTCTGATTTAATTGCCAGTTTTGTGTTATTGTTCGTTAGTTTTTTTGGGAAAAATTATTATTTTTCATGATAAAATAAAGCATAGTGTTATATACAGCCACAGACAAACTATACACAACTCCTAATGTTGAAAACAAATGAATCGAATTGCAAAAATTGAGGGTCGCAACCACTAACTATGCCGCGTTGATGTGCATCGATAAGCTTCCGATTTTATTGCCACTTTTTCCAATCGCTGTTAGTTTTAGAAGATCGCCGGGCATATAATCACAACAAGCAGAACGCACAATATATTTTCCATTCCATTGCGTTAAAAAAAAATACGGGAAAAGCCCGCAGTTTGATGAGGACCAAAAGGTCAGAAATAGTGCAAGTACCGGTCGTTAAAAGTGTGGAACGCTTATCAACTTCAACTTGAAATATCTTTCGGTAGGAAAGTTTTCATGCAAAATGTGATGAATTTACAATATATTTTGATCTCGTCTGGCGATTTCAAGTGCTAACTCCATTTTAGTGGAAAAAGGTCATTATTTCCCTTTAAGCAGCTGCTGCTCTCTGAGTCGGTGTAGTGCGTACTGTATGGCGTGTAACGTGGTGGTGCTCGGCGGCGCACTTGCTTATCATGAATGCTTGTTGTATGTATGTGTTTTACCTCTAGTCCCATATCTTGATGCTCTTGCCTTTTAATATGACGTGGACGCAGAATAGCTACTGTACTGTGGATGTTGTCTGATTTAATACATATACATATATACATATACATATACATATACAACCCATTCGTTTAAAGACCGTCAAATCTGGCATAAAACTGGACCGCTGTCAGTTGCAGAGCTGCAAGACGCTCAAAATCTTGTCATTCGCGAGGTGCCTTCTCGCGAGGTGCGAGGTGATCGTCGGTCCTTCCCTCAAGAATTTGCAGCGCTGAGAAGTGGAGCTCCCATCAGCGCGACCAGCGGTCTCCTCCCGCTCTCTCCAGTCCTAGATGAGGACGGTTTGCTGCGAGTCGGCGGACGATTGATGAACGCACCCCTGCCTGACACGGTGCGCCATCCGAGCACTTGCCCAGTACACAACGACAAACGTCAGAAAATTATTAATTACACGCAACAAAATCGCATCACATTAAATCTCCAAACGCTGGTGATAATTATCCCGAACTGATAAGCCTCTTCGATTTGCTCTACCAAACACGACTAGTTAAGCAAATATAGGGTTTTTGGCCTAGCGCAATTTTGGCTCTCCGCGCAGGTTTTTCCCCTTTGCGTTATAGACGCTGTTTTTTTTTATTATTCAGGACTTTTCTCCTAGCTAAATACATTCCACAACCAGGTCTCGTCGGGGCGCCGGAGCCAGAGAGACTGGCAACAGTCTCCCGTTGTTGCAATGATGGCACCCCGGCTCCATCAACACTGAGACACTCACAAGAATATGTTCAAGTGTATGTGTGTTCGTGAGTGTATGTAATACAATATGTATGTACGTGTGTCTCATGTTTTACTTATTTTTTACTTTGAACGAAATACTTAACGTAAGGCTATACATTATATTTACTTTTAACAATTCACTTAAAGGAAATAGTTCACCTTGGAAATTTGTTACCCAACACGATTTGACTATATTTGTTAATACAATTTCTTTTTATATTGTCAAAAATGGCCTTATATCGCGCCGATTCAGGACAGAAGGCCGTAAATTTGTATCGTTTATCAAAACTATATGCATACTCTCTGAGTCAGAGTCCTGACGTCACGCGAATGTAAACAATGGTTCAGCCAATCAGATTCGAAAGTAGTCACGTAAAGATAGACTCGCATTAGAGATGTGCCAACCGGCGGCCGGCGATCGCTTGCTAGCACCAGCTGCAAGCTGATTGGCTGATGGTATAGCCTCTGCCCGGGCTAAAACCAGTACAATATTCTTTCGCCAGCACCGCATTCCTTCGCCAAAAACTCTATTCGGCTGGAGAGTCTTTTCAGTCAAGAAAACTTGCAGATAAGGATTTCCCAACACGGGCTACAAAACTGCTATCTCAGCTTAAAACTAATGTTGAAGGTGAACTATTTCCTTTAACGTAAAATAGACACCCTGTTCTCTAGCTTGCTCCGGGTTCACATAAACCGGTTAACGTAAATCTTTTCCTGGCAAATTGCCAGAAGTAGTTCCCCCCCCCCGGAAAATGGCTATAGGCCGGTCCGGGGAAAAGAAAAAAGAGCATTCAGCCGCGGGACAGCCGCGTGACATCTCTGATGGTGACGGACGTTCATCAGACGCTGCTGCACGCCGGAGTCGAACAAACTCTGAATGAACTACGACAGACATTCTGGATACCCAGAGGGAGGGCAACGGTGAGGAGAGTGGTGCACGACTGTCTAGTCCAGCCCCCACCAACAGTTGGCAACACTCGGGCGTTTAGGCGTTAAAAGCCTACTACACCATAGGGTTCCCATGTTAAATCGATGATTTTCAGACGAGACTGGCTCGTAACCAATAGTACATATTTTAAATCCGACTTCTGGAACAGATAGCTACAAGTCTTAGCTACAACGTTTTTATTTATCATTTTTCGATATTCCGGGCGTAGAGGTTAAATGGGCTTGGGGGTGAAAAATTGTCTGAACGACCGCTGATCGCTTCCAAATGCTACTACAGTGCTGAAATATACACTACTTCGACTACTACTTCGTAGTATAATTTAATATGATTGCTTCCAAATGCTAGTACATGTACTGCAAATACACTACTTTGACTACTTTGTATATTTGCTGGCGTTTAATTAAATAAATAAAGATCTAATCTATGGAAATAGAAGTTATTGTTAGCAAACGATACCTTTAATTTATAATAGACAAAACAATTACGATACAAATTATATCTTGTCTAATTTATTTGGGCGTTAAATTGCTTACTGTTCTAGCCGTTGTTGTATTAGCCTGGTCTAGTCTGCCGTCGGCGCCGTGTGATGACGCCGTGCCAGCCGAGGATGGCAGATTTGCCGCAGGCTCGGTTCGACACGCGTCACCAGTTCAGCAGTGTAGGTCTCGATTTCTTCGTACCCATGATCGTCAAAACGGGAGGACGACATGAGAAGAGATACGGATTGTTGGGGACGTGCCTGGCTACACGAGCTGTGCATCTCGATATCTGCCAATCACTCAGCACGGACAGCTTCCTCATGGCTTTCCGTAGGTTCATCTCCAGACGAGGAAAACCCAAGGAAGTATTCTCCGACAACGGCCCGAACCTGCGATCAGGAGAGAGGGAGATGCGTCGGATGATCCAGGCCTGGAATGTCCGTGCCGTCAGCGAAGGTCTCGCTCAAGAGGCTATCAATTGGCATTTTAACCCGCCAGGCGCGTGCCACATGGGATGAGCCTGGGAGCGAATGATAGCCTATGTCAAGCGTGCCCTACGAGCAGTGCTGGGTAAGCTGGTCGTCACAGACGAGGCACTGCACACCGTCCTGACTGAGGTTGAAGCAGTGATAAACAGCCGACCTCTGACCCACGTGTCAACCGAAGCGAGCGATTTTGAAGCCATCACGCCCAACCATCTACTGCTAGGTCGACCGGTCACGTGTCTGCCGCCGGGGATCTTCCGACAGCCGTGACTCAGCCAGCAGGAAGCTCTGGCGCCAGACTCAGACGCTGACGGACCAGTTCTGGACAAGATGGCTGAAGGAGTATGTCCCTGGGCTGACATGTCGCCGCAAATGGACGATGGTGATACGGAACTTGGCGCCAGGAGATCTGGTGTTGATCGCGGAGGACAATGTGCCGCGCGGCCAGTGGCCTCTCGGCAGAGTGATCGCCGAGGACAATGTGCCGCGGGGCGGGGTGGCCTCTCGGCAGAGTAGTAGAAGTGATGTCCGGCCCTGACGGCTGGGTGAGGTCGGCGCGACTTCGGGCCCGTGGTGGGACGGTGTCGGGACACATTGGCGAATGTTATTTTGCCGAATGTCATTTTGGCGAATGCATATTGTCGAAGGACACTTTGACGACGTGTCTTTTTGTCGAAATGTGAATATGCCGAAAGCAAAATGACGAATGCCTTTTTGTCGAAATGCCTTTTTGCCGACGTGTCAAAATGTCGAAATGTTTTTTTTGCCAACATGTCATTTTGTCGAAATGTCATTTTGTCGACATGTGAAAAAATCGAAATGCTTTTTGCCGAATGACATTTTGTCGACATGTGAAAAGGTCGAAATGCCTTTTTGACGAAATGTCATTTTGTCGACATGTGAAAAAGTCGAAATGCCTTTTTTGCCGAAAGTCATTTTGTCCACATGTGAAAAGATTTAAATGCCTTTTTTGCCAAGCACATCCTGCTCCACTGCCCCTCCCTTGCTGCTGTGGTTTTGCACCATCCACCAGGGCAGGAACGTAGCCAAGGTGGTAGGTGATTTTTAGAGGTCCGCACCATACGCAATGTGACGCATTGATGAGAATGCATATCTAGGGCATAACTCAAAAATTTCGCGCCGGTCCGCGGCGCAATTTGTTGGGTTCCAGGTTTTGAGCTTTAAAAAATATTCCAAGTTGGTATAGCTGATTCCAAATTGGTGTCGCTGGTTCCAAAGTTGATATGGCAGTTTGCTAACAGAGTGGGGACGACAAGATATACATGAGACGCAGCGCCCGAGTGCGTCTGAGTTGCAAAGGGCTTTACGTGTATGCTCGCGGGGTCTTTGTGGAGAGCAAGGGACACAATCACGCCCCCAGCAGGGCTGCAATGGAGCAGTCACGCGCACGCGCGGAAATGAAGGAGCGCGCCGAGACGAAGGCTGAAAGCGTCACGCGCACAAACAATATTGACAAATGGCAATTGCTGCGCATGACACCAAAGGCACTCGGCATTCGGGAAAAATAAATTTCGAACATTTCACATGTCGATAAAATGGCATTCGGCAAAAAGGCATTTCGACTTTTTCACATGCCGACAAAATAACATTTCGGCAAAAAAACATTTCGACCTTTTCACACGTCGACAAAGTAACATTCGTCAAAATGACATTTCGGCTTTTTCACATGTCGACAAAATGACATTTCGGCAAAAAGACATTTCGATCTTTTCACATGTCGGCAAAATGACATTCGGCAAAAAGACATTTCGACTTCTTCGCATGTCGGCAAAATCACATTTCGGCAAAAAGACATTTCGATCTTTTCACATGTCGGCAAAATGACATTCGGCAAAAGGACATTTCGACTTTTTCACATTTCGGCAAAATCACATTTCGACCTTTTGACATGTCGACAAAAAGACATTTCGAGAAAATGACATGTCGGCAAAAAGACATTTCGACAAAAAGGCATTCGCCATTTTGCTTTCGGCATGTCGTCACCTTCCCTCTCATGACATGTCGTCAAAAAGACATTTCGTCAAAGTGTCCTTCGACAATATGCATTCGCCAAAATGACATTCGCCAATGTGCCCTGTAACCGGTGGGACGATGCACCGGCCCGCGGCCAAGATATGCCTTCTAGAGGAAGCTGTGTCATCTGTAGACGGTGACACATGATGCCGGCGTCTCACTCTCGCGGAGGGGGAGGATGTTCCGCCCGAACAAGGTGAACTGATAAAATATTGAGCGTGGCATTGTGCGCATGAAAAGAAATATGTGAGTTTTTTGGGTTATCGAAAAACGGCAATGTTGTTGTGCTTGACTGATCGTTTTAGCTTGGTTTGGGCTCGAAAATATGAATGAATGTTTTACTTATGTTACGCTTTTTCTTGATTGGTAAGATCCGGCACTCTTGTATGTTGCAGACACAACATCTGTGTTCATCCGGTCCGGGAGACCAAATGTTGTGTCTGCAACATACAAGAGTGCCGGATCTTACCAATCAAGAAAAAGCGTAGCATAAGTAAAACATTCATTCATATTTTCGAGCCCAAACCAAGCCAAAACGATCAGTCAAGCACAACAACATTGACGTTTTTCGATGACCCAAAAAACTCCCACATATTTATTTTCATGCGCATAATGCCACGCGCAATATTGTATCAGTTATCCTTGTTCGAGCGGAACAATATACACACATATATATATATATATATATATGTATATATATATATATATATATATATATATATATATATATATATATATATATATATATATATATATATATATATATATATATATATATATGTATATATATTTTCTCCATATTTGTTTCTCTATTGTATATTCCATTTTTTTATATCTTCAATATTAAGATTTTGTGGAAATTGTCACGAAAACGAACATTTGTATATTTTGTTGTCAAAAACCTCGCAAATCAAAAATAGACATTTTAACAAGAATGTAATTTCCATTCTGCTGACGTTATTTATATGCAATTTTCATCAAACCTCGATTGTCTACGTTTTTTCCAACATGTATCATTTTTCCACCCAAAAATTGCAAGACATGACGTCATGAAAAGATCATTATCTCCCAAAGCAGTACATGAATTTCATTGATTTTTTAGAAGACGAAGAATTGATGTAGCATAAAGTACTGTAAGTTTTACGTCAATATATATCATAATCATCTTAGCCATACAAAATTTAAGGGGGCACTTTGATATGGGTGCCCATTGCAAATTCAAGGGGGACATGGTGTCACGGTGCCCCCCCCCCCCCCCCCCCCCCGTTCCGCCGCCTATGTCGGAGACTGTCTGAAAAGGCGCCGAATATTCCGATCGCATGGCATCTCATTAGCATCCACCCGTCAAACCCAGACGAATGAAGACGGCAATCCTGCGATCGCGCCTGCAGCTCGCCTGTGTCTGTCACGGCCAGGTGTTGGTTTGACTGAAGCCGCTTGTGCAAGATGTAAATGTTCTGTGGCGTGCAGGACGCCTGCTATCGACGTGCGTCATCCGTCCGCCGGAGAAGCATCCGCCACCGGCCACCGCCGCTCCTGGCGGTAACACGTGACCGTGTGACGTGAGGACGCCGATACTGGCGCCGAGGGAGGCCACTCCGCAGGCTGACACCGCAGGCAGACTGACACACAGACACAGGCCGCCCCTGTACCCTATGTGCACTGTGCAGAGAGGGAAGGTGTCCCGCCGTCCCACTGTACAGAGAGGGAAGGTGTCCCGCCGTCCCACTGTACAGAGAGGGAAGGTGTCCCGCCGTCCCACTGTACAGAGAGGGAAGGTGTCCCGCCGTCCCACTGTACAGAGAGGGAAGGTGTCCCGCCGTCCCACTGTACAGAGGGGGAAGGTGTCCCGCCGTCCCACTGTACAGAGGGGGAAGGTGTCCCGCCGCCCCACTGTACAGAGAGGGAAGGTGTCCCGCCGTCCCACTGTACAGAGAGGGAAGGTGTCCCGCCGTCCCACTGTACAGAGAGGGAAGGTGTCCCGTCGTCCCACTGTTCAGAGAGGGAAGGTGTCCCGCCGTCCCACTGTACAGAGGGGGAGGTGTCCCGTCGTCCCACTGTACAGAGAGGGAAGGTGTCCCGCCGTCCCACTGTTCAGAGAGGGAAGGTGTCCCGTCGTCCCACTGTACAGAGAGGGAAGGTGTCCCGCCGTCCCACTGTTCAGAGAAGGAAGGTGTCCCGTCGTCCCACTGTACAGAGGGAAGGTGTCCCGCCGTCCCACTGTACAGAAAGGGGAGGAGTCCCGCCGTCCCACTGTACAGAGAGGGAAGGAGTCCCGCCGTCCCACTGTACAGAGGGGGAAGGTGTCCCGCCATCCCACTGTACAGAGAGGGAATGAGTCCCGCCGTCCCACTGTACAGAGGGGGAAGGTGTCCCGCCGTCCCACTGTACATACAAACAGGGGTGGTAAACGTGCTTTGAGTGGCCCCGACCAAAACTGGTACATACAAAAATGACCCCAGCTCAGCTGGGGTCATTTGTTTACTTCACATGAATATCCTAACACCTGGCTGCATGCTCACATCATCCCTATATTTTAAAACCAAACAAATATCTAATTCTCATTGAAAGTTACAGGGAGACCAAAGGCTGCGACGCGCGCTGCGTGTACAATTATAACTTACGTTGGTTGTGAATCACTCCAAAATAGCGTCAGACGCGCCACTTTCCCTATCCCTACTGCTACCAACATGCTACCAAATACAGGAAACACCAGGGTTTGCTGTTTGTTTATTTTTTCCTAATAAACAAACCCAAACAAACAGTTCACGAACGTTCACGAACTGTTCATGAACAACTCAAATTAATTAATAGATCACCTATTTCGTGGCAAGGAAAGCTCATTTAGAAGCGATACAGACATTTGTGTTGTGTTTTTATTATAAGAAAACTGTTTAAAGTTCCTCCACAAACATGGTAGACTAGACAAGCGCATCAATGCAGCAGATGTAGGCTGACTCACGGTTGTCGACATTGACTCCGCCACTTACGAATAAGTGTGGGACGTCAGCGTCTTAAAGGAAATAGTTCACCTTCAACATTAGTTTTAAACTGAGATAGCAGTTTTGTAGCCCGTGTTGGGAAACCCCTAGCTGCAAGTTTTCTTGACTGAAAAGACTTTCCAGCCGAATATATTTGATTTTTGGCGAAGGAATGCGGTGCTGGCGAAAGAATGTTGTACTGGTTCTAGCCCGGGCAGAGGCTATACCATCAGCCAATCAGCTTGCAGCTGGTGCTAGCAGGCGAACCGCCGGCCGCCGGTTGGCATATCTCCAATGTGAGTGTATCCTTACGAGACTACTTTCGAATCTGATTGGCTGAACCATTGTTTACATTCGCGTGACGTTAGGACTCTGACTCAGAGTATATGCTATTATCAGAGTATATGAGTATAGTTTTGATAAACAATACAAATTTACGGCATTCTGTCCTGAATCGGCGCAATATAAGGCCATTTTTGACAATATAAAAATACATTATATGAAAAAATATCAAATCGTGTTTGGTAAAACATTCCAAGGTGAACTATTTCCTTTAAAGGGAAGTAATGAGCTTTTGATTTTGTTAGCAACAATTTCTTAGGCTACCGTTATGGTTTTAAAATTATTTTATTTAAATTTAAGAATTAAATAAAATTATTCCCAAATTAAAAGTTGTAAGTTTGGAAAAAATACAAAACAAGTACCTTGTGTACTTCATGAAGGTCATTGACAAATTCGTCCTTCCCTACCATTGTTTACATCGAGTACGGTATTTTTCGAGGCTCTGTGACGTTTCCGATCAAACTGAGCGCTGCTCGGACACACGCTAGTAGCGCTTTCGTTCTCCATGGCAACCAGGCGTCAGCCAATCAAAAGCCAGAAAGGGAATACGTTCTGGCTTTTTATTGGCTCACGCCTAGTTGTCATGGAGAACGAAACGCTACTAGCGTGCGTTCGAGCAGCGCTCTGATCCGTGATGCATGACTGACTATCAGTATAAGTCATGAATAACAAGAACATGCAAACTATACCAACTCGAATACAATAAGGGCGGAATGAATTGAACCCCAGGCAAGCTAGTATTCGCAAAGCACTAGCAAAAGGTGAGGGAAATGCATATTGGATACAATATTATTACGTCACAAGTTTCTGAAG
Organism: Chirona hameri; assembly: GCA_036785665.1. NCBI lineage: Eukaryota > Metazoa > Arthropoda > Thecostraca > Balanomorpha > Balanidae > Chirona > Chirona hameri. Next base: position 14,209 of record JAXIVJ010001485.1, on the reverse strand, counting down.
TGTCAACTACTATGAAATACAGTGATAAAATACCTTTAATAATGATTAACAAGAAAATTCAAACTTAAAAACAATAATTTGAATAAGTCTTTAATTAGGTTTTAACTCAAAATCAGATATATTTTGCAATGCTACACAAGAATGGTACCCAGTGACGTCATTAACAAGGCCTGCTACGGGACTTGGGCTGTACTAATCAGGAACAACTCGCCACAATGGTTAAGTGCGCCGAGAAGCATGACAATGACTTTGTAAACAAAATCGCCGACGCTAAATAGGTCGCCGTCGATGTGCATCGATGAGCTTCCGATTTAATTGCCAGTTTTGTGTTATTGTTTGTTAGTTTTTTGGGGAAAAATTATTATTTTTCATGATAATATAAAGCATAGTGTTATATACAGCCACATACAAATTATACAATACTCCAAATGTTGAAAACAAAATGAATCGATTTTAAAAAATTGAGGGTCGCAACTGCTAACTATGCCGCCGTTGATGTGCATCGATGAGCTTCCGATTTATTGCCACTTTTTCCAATCGCTGTTAGTTTTAGAAGATCGCCGGGCATATAATCACAACAAGTAGAACGCACAATATATTTTCCACTCCATTGCGTTAAAAAAAAAACAATACGGGAAAGCCCGCAGTTTGATGAGGACCAAAAGTACTTGCAAGTACCGGTCGTTAAAAGTGTGGAACGCTTATCAACTTTAACTTGAAATATCTTTCGGTAGGAAAGTTTTCATGCAAAATGTGATGAATTTACAATATATTTGGTCTCGTCTGGCGATTTCAAGTGCTAACTCCATTTTTGTGGAAAAAGGTAATTATTTCCCTTTAAAGGGAAATAATGACCTTTTTCCACTAAAATGGAGTTAGCACTTGAAATCGCCAGACGAGATCAAAAATATATTGTAAATTCATCACATTTTGCATGAAAACTTTCCTACCGAAAGATATTTCAAGTTAAAGTTGATAAGCGTTCCACACTTTAAACGACCGGTACTTGCACTATTTCTGACCTTTTGTCAAGTACTTTTGGTCCTCATCAAACTGCGGGCTTTTCCCGTATTGTTTTTTTACGCAATGGAGTGGAAAATATATTGTGCGTTCTGCTTGTTGTGATTATATGCCCGGCGATCTTCTAAAACTAACAGCGATTGAAAAAAGTGGCAATAAAATCGGAAGCTCATCGATGCACATCAACGCGGCATAGTTAGTGTGTTGCGACCCTCAATTTTTTAAAATCGATTCATTTGTTCTTCAACATTAGGAGTTGTGTATAGTTTGTCTGTGGCTGTATATAACACTATGCTTTATTTTATCATGAAAAATAATAATTTTTTCCCAAAAAACTAACGAACAATAACACAAAAACTGGCAATTAAATCAGAAGCTCATCGATGCACATCGACGGCGACCTATTTAGCGTCGGCGATTTGTTTACAAAGTCATTGTCATGCTTCTCGGCGCACTTAACCATTTCGGCGCACTTGGCGAGTTGTTCCTGATTAGTATACCCAAGTCCCGTAGCAGGCTTTGTTAATGACGTCACTGGTGCCATTCTTGTGTAGCATTGCAAAATATATCTGATTTCGAGTTGAAAGCTAATTAAAGACTTTTTCAAATTATTGTTTTTAAGTTTGAATTTTCTTGTTAATCATTATTAAAGGTATTTTATCACTGTATTTCATAGTAGTTGACACTTCAGAAATTTGTGACGTAATAATATTGTATCCAATATGCATTTCCCTCACCTTTTGCTATTGTGGCGCAGTGCCGAGTGCTTTGCGAATACTAGCTTGCCTGGGGTTCAATTTCATTCCGCTCTTATTTTATAGCTTGCCTGGGGTTCAATTCATTCCGCTCTTATTTTATTCGAGTTGGTATAGTTTGCATGTTGTTGTTATTCATGACTTATACTGATAGTCAGTCATGCATCACGGATGCTTCACGGATTGCTTCACGGATCAGAGTGCTGCTCGAACGCACGCTAGTAGCGCTTTCGTTCTCCATGGCAACCAGGCGTGAGCCAATGAAAAGCCAGAATGTATTCCCTTTCTGGCTTTTGATTGGCTGACGCCCGGTTGCCATGGAGAACGAAAGCGCTACTAGCGGGTGTCCGAGCAGCGCTCAGTTTGATCGGAAATGTCACAGAGCCTCCACAAATGCCGCACTCGATGTTAACAATGGTAGGGAAGGACGAATTTGTCAATGACCTTCATGAAGTACACAAGGTACTTGTTTTGTTAACAATGGTAGGGAAGGACGAATTTGTCAATGACCTTCATGAAGTACACAAGGTACTTGTTTGTATTTTTTCCAAACTTACAACTTTGAATTTGGGAATAATTTTATTAATTCTTAAATTTAAATAAAATAACTTTAAAAACATAACGGTAGCCTAAGAAATTGTTGCTAACAAAATCAAAAGGTCATTATTTCCCTTTAAAGGGAAATAATGACCTTTTCGGGCAATACATAATCAAAATATTATACAGTATTGAGTATTTGTCTCTCTTAGCTCTGAGCACATCTCTCCAACACATAAAATGGGATGGAATCCCGACTAGCAAGTGAGATGCCCATGGTATAAGAACTCTTAAACCGATTCAGGAATCAGCCAAATAAGCTTGAGAAGAAAAAAATCATTTTCAGTCTTAAACACGAATCGTGCTCAGGATTCATACAGCTAGGCTACCAACACATTCTACTGATCACAGAATAGGCGTTGTGACCACCGTAGTCATCAATCACAATCACAGCCGAATTGAGAAATGAGATGAATTCTTGACTAGTGAGATCATGCGGTATGCCCATTGCCCGTACCATTCTTAAACGATTCTACGACAAACAAACCAGCGAAATGTGTCGGTGGCCACCACGCCAACCTTCTGAATCTTAAACTGACACATGCAATGTGATGAAATCCGGAGTAGCAAGCGAGATCCAAATTACATATCTGGGTTTTTTCCTTTTCAGTCTTAAACACGAATCGTGCTCAGGATTCATACAGCTAGGCTACCAACACATCACAGTTCCGTTAAAACACACATCAAGATGCACTACAAGAAAGGGTTCGTGCGATCAGGAGACATTTGGATCACCATGCCTCGCTGGCACATCTTCATCACGTTACTCACGTAAAGCTCAGGCTCCACTGTGCACTTTTGCGTGATGCGTTTTTTTCGATTTATCGTTTTATCGTGTCGCTTTTACATTTTTACACTTTCTAGTTTTTGCGCTTTATCGTTTCCTCAAGCATTAACACATGTTTCACGTGACACATTTCGTTAGGGAACTTCCGAGACGGGTGGAACTGTCAATCGGATTATCACAATATTTTGTTTCGCCGCGATATTGTGATCCAAGATAAAGTTTTCTTACATCAAACCCGCACTACATTGTAGTTTTGACCTTTTGTCTCACTCTTCCTCAACTTCACTGCTTATTTCCCACGCCGGTGCCTGTCGCATCGGTGGCCGAGAGGTTATAGGCGCTGATCAAAATTGTATGGTTATCCGAAGATTAAGAGTTCCAGCCCTGTCGGTCGGCTTTTTCGCCGTATCAAATTTGTATCTAATGAAAGACGAGGCGAAGCACAAACGGATGTAATTTCCCAGGAAAAAAACTTGCATACAAAACGTCAACAATCGTTGTTCCGCTTCGCACAAAGCTTAATTGAATAGGTATGTATCAATATATGAGCATGGTAAATACCTGTTGTGTACGGCAGAGCTCGGTTAGATTCCAACAATCATACAAATATGTAGGTATGCATCGTAATTCGTAAGCGAGTCAAAGCGACTCCACTGATGATTTGCAGTTTGCACGCTGGCTAAACCGCGGGCTTCAATTTGTTCCTTCACAAGCAACCTCTTGCCTCTCCACAGCTCATTGAATGGCTATTAGGGAAACACAGATCACTTTTAAATTCCCCAGCTTCCTCTCACTTGTGACTTGAACTCCTAACATTCATGAAATCAAGTTGAAGCCGCTTGAAACACACACAAGTTGAAACCGCTTGACACTACCACAACGTAACCAACCGCCCGACACACGCGAAGATGGCCATCGGAATGTTTTGTTTACATTACGCAACGGCGAGTTCAGAAGCTCAGCTTTCTTTGCAAACGCAAGGTGGCAGGAGTAGTTTAAATACGGCAAGTAGTTTCTTTGCAAATATTCGCCTGAAACACAGCCACAAATCACTTGAAAGGTGGCATGAGCACAGCAAACTTCAAAAGTGCAAAAACTTTCAACTGATCGAACATTTTCTCGTTTTTATGCTTTCTCATTTTTTCGTTTTTGCGTGTTGATTAGACGTTTTCTGGTTACACTTTTGCACTTTTCCGTTTCGATTTTGAGGTTTACCGTACCGATTACGCACTTTTTCATTTATTCACTTTCTCATTTCGTTCAGTGGAGCCTGCACTGTATATTAACACGTAGTTAACATTTTTATGAACGTGAGAAAACGCAAAGTCGACCTGATAAAACGTAAAAGCGAAGCGATAAATTGCAAAAGCGCGCAGTGGAGCCCGGCAGTTAGTCAATCACCACACAGCTATCCTCGTCATCTGCCGAATCGAATAGCCGACGGCCACCGTGCTTAGCTGCTAGATCTTTCGCTAGTTGAGGATAGCTGCCCCGCATAAACTCCATGAACTTGCGGTTCATGCGGAGGATGACCACCATCTCCAGCTCTTCATCTGCCAGCAAAGTGTTTCCTTCCGTCAGCACGTTGCTGGCGCAGCTAAGAACATGTTCGCAGAACGATTCAGCGTTTAGTGCGTCAATCTGGCCGACTGAACACCCGGCCATTGCTGGCAGATGCCCGTATGTTTTGTTGTCTTCTTGCTCTATCTTACGATACATCCGTTCCACGTCTAGGCCCATGAGATCAGTGACGGCATCAAGAGTTCCTTTCCGGGAACTCTCTTATCCAGTCGATTTGGTACCGCCGCCAGGCCTTGAAGCAGCGGTGTGCCTCGCTGCGGTAGTGCTCCTCCTGGGAAGTTAGGGAGACGTCGTCCACCGCTTCATCATCACTCCACTGACTATCCCCGTAGGTCACACCAGACTGTAGCCTCAAATCTTTGCCCAGATTCATTGTCGATTCGGAGTTGATGTTCACGCAACTCTTGTGTGGTGTGATCACTGGGTTTGATGGCTTCTCTTCATCTTCTTCCCTTTCTCCTTGAAGTTTTCAGCTGTTGTTGCAAAGGCGATGTACTCGCTTTCAAGAGCATGCAGTGCCTTGGTGGCTTCCTCCTTTGACATGTGGGCAGCGCCGACTGTTCGAAGGTCCAGAAGTGTGGCGAGTTTCTCTCGCTTTGACGTGACGACTGGGAGGCCTTGGATGGTTTCTAATGCGAAGAGGCCTTCTTATGACAACAAAATGATAAATAAAAGTAGTATTCAAACCAAAGCTATCGGATGCCCTTTTTACAATTTTTTGCTCGACACCTGTAGCCTATTTCACAAAGCAAAAAAGTTTGTAATTACATTTTTTTTTTGTAATTACAAAGAATTTTTACGCATGTTTGTAGTTTGGATTTCACAAAACCCCAGGGCAATAAATCTCAATTTACTATTTACAAACTACTTTACAAAGATATTGTTTGTAAAAATGTTTGCAATTGCACATGTTCTATTTCTCAAAGGTTGACGGAAGTGAGGAAATGTTTGCAATTACAAACTTGTAATTCTAGTGGGTCAGGGGTTCTGAATTTCAGAAACTGCATTGACAGTTGACATTGTTTGATTGTACAGGTTATTTTCTTGGTGAGGTTGTTACGTTGCCGAGGTTGTTAGGGTAATGGTTTAGTTATGCATAGGTATAGCTGCCCCAAAAAAGGTTATTTCCCCCGAGAGATTCGAACAGGGATCTCCAGCTTTGAAGTCCCAGTGCACCTTACCGATTGCGCTGTGAGGGGCGCCTCCGCGCGGAGAAACCGCATGACGATAGAATTGCAGCGGTCAACGATGTCTTGTGCAATGTGCAGTGAACCTTCACCCCAGGTGGGTGGCAAGAGGACATGTGACCAAATGGAGGAATCTGATTGGAGGCCCGGGTTTGTCAGTATAAACTGGCGCATTGTCTAGTGAACTGGCGCATTAGCTACCGCCATTTCTGACAAACAAATAATGGACTAGTTGCAGGTTACCTAACTCACTACTTCTGTGTTTGATGAAAAGCAAATTAATAAGACATATTTTTTTAGATTGATAATTCACTATAAATTCCTCCGGATTATTCGTTTTTAAAATAATTAAGTATATTTACGTAATTTGAAATTCTGCTCTCCCATTGGTCGTGACGTCAGATGGCAATAGTTCAGGCGGTCAAAGTTACTTCAGGTAGTCTTGGGCGGCTCGGTTGACGCATTTCTTTTAATAAGCTTCCCCTCACTCAAGAAGTAGTGGTGGGGAACATGATTCCCCCCCCCCCCCCCCCAACACATAAATTTGTCAGAGGGACCCTTCAAGAAGTTGACCGGAGGTGCCCCAGCCAGTCTGAGGGGCCCTCTAAGGCCGACAGTAGGCCCCCAGTCGGCCTGAGGGGCCCTCGGTAGGCCGGAGGGGCCCTTGGTGGGCCTGAGGGACCCTCGGTGGGCCTGAGGGACCCTCGGTATGGCCTGATGGGGCCCTCGGTAGGCCTGATGGGTCCCTCGGTAGGCCTGATGGGGCCTTCGGTAGGCCTGAGGGGCCCTCGGTAGGCCTGAGGGCCCTTGGTGAGCCTGAGGGGCCCTCGGTAGGCCTGATGGGACCCTCGGTATGGCCTGATGGGCCCTTGGTAGGCCTGAGGGGTCCCTCGGTAGGCCTGAGGGGTCCCTCGGTAGGCCTGAGGGGCCCTCGGAAGGCTTGAGACTTCAACATGGGCCTGTCCGAAGTTTTTTTTGCGACTATTTAGGGGCCCTGCAAAATATAGTGGCTTAAATCCGAGGAGATACCATTTCGCGCCATTTTGTTTAGGGGGGGGTTGACCGTGAGAGGGGGCCCTGGGTTTGTTCCCCCCCCCCATCCGAAAATACCACCCACCGCCACGGATACCACCTCCATAACCGCTCTATCCGAACGCGTGCGATTTGTGGGCTGTGATTGAGACCGTCTGGTGAGGAATATAAGGCGGGAAAAGCTACCGCCGGGTGATCAAAAAATGCCTTGTTCTATCTTCTATCCATACCCGGGTCATGAATCCACTTGCGAAGTCATTTAGTACCTAAATATTTTTTCCCTAAAAAGCATTGCAAAATCTCCATGTTAAAGCAATGGGAGTATCAGCTGACTGCGATTCCTTGGGCCCAACCACACTGGAGGATCCCGGCGATCGGTTGCACGTGCGCTGGGAAGTCACGTGACTGAATCCTTACGCCCCTACCTCTATTAAAGTACCTTGCTTCACCCTTTACGACGTAGGAAATCGGCTAGGTTACAAATGGTCGAGAAATTCAACGATCTTTCTTTTAAAGGAAATAGTTCACCTTCAACATTAGTTTTAAACTGAGATAGCTGTTTTGTAGCCCATGTTGGGAAACCCCTATCTGCAAGCTTCCTTGACTGAAAAAGACTCTCCAGCCGAAGATATTTGACTTTTTGGCGAAGGAATTCGGCGCATATATGATATACCGTACCGTCTGAAAGTGCCAGCACAGCCAGGGCGCATGCGCAGACCAATAACGCACACCATAAAATGAATAATTTACGACCTTCTGTCCTGAATTGGCGCGATGTAGGACCATTTTTGAAAATAAAAAAAGAAACTGTATTAAAAAATAGAATAAAATCGTGTTCTGAAAAATTTCCCGAAGGTAAACTATTTCCTTTAAGAGTAGTTCTGTTGTTATGCTCCACCACCTAGTGAATGGTCAAATTCTGTTTACTCTAACTGCTTACCAAGATGTATTTTTACGATCAGTTTGCATTCCGATGAAATGTTAATTAAAAGATTATTTTCCCTATAACTAATTTTATATTGAATACAAAAATAAACCACAATGTAAATATTTGTTAACAATCAAATTATTTGTCATTAGCATCAAGTTTAATACAAACGTTCTTGATTTCAAGCTTTCTGCTGTACTAACATTTGTGTTAACAATTTTCTTTACAATCGGTAATTCAGAGGTGGCGAATGTTTGTGAAATGTCTTTTTGTGAGGTTTGCAATACTTCATGCGTTTGTAATCGCAAACATGTGTAATTACTAACTTATTTGTGAAATAGGCCTCTGGTGGCATTGACAAGAACGAAAGGTCCATAGTCTAACGTAAGCAATACGATTGGCTGCTATTTTTATGAGCCCGAAACCACATTAACACGCGCCCTGGAGGGGGGGGGGGGGCGAAATCCGCCCACCCTTCCGGTTTTTCGAGAATAGCGGAAAAACGGCGACGCGCAGCGCCGCCGTTTTTTGTATACCTGTTTAGAAATGAACTTCCCGCATTATGTAAAATTCTTGGCATCAGGTCATCTCAGGTCAGGTCACCAGACCAGGTCACGTGATGACCTCAACTCCAAAACGTTTGCAGTAGTACCACAGCCACAGTTTTACGCCGATCGGTTTCAATCTTGCAGGACTTCATAAGCTCATAGATACCAACAATTTTTTCATCTCGGATTTCTAATATCGGTGACCTAAGGTCAGGTCAATTTTGTGACCGCCAACACGGTTTTATCAATAACTATCGACATAATGCAGATAGAGAAGAGAAAACGGTACCAATATGTTTGTCTTGTCGAGACACGTCTCCCAATATGCAACATGACCAACTTCGGTCACCACTTGACCTTGACCTGAGGTCAGATTTCTCAGTTGACCTAACCCGGTCACCATGAATATGATTCGAAGCGCCTTGACAAGACACACGCGATGGCGTAAACATTATTGCTTTATCTTTATTAGGTAAAAGGTTATTTGGGGAAAACAGTTTTGAAAACAAAATCACCTTTTTGACATTCGATGACCTCTGGAGCCTAAACTATTGACCTGAGGTCAAATCTGAGGACACCTAAGTCGATTGCATTTTTCAATGACTTTCGTTTGCTTTTTTCCGTTTGCTGCTAACTATCATAGTTCCCGAGATATTTGGGGATGTTCGAACCGAAGCCTTGAAAACTTAAAAATCTGACCCTTGATGACCTCTGGTGACCTCAATATTGACCTGAAACAAAATTAACGAAATACTTTCGAAAGAGCTTGTCTCGAGCTATCTAACGTCGTTTCCCGCTTGTCGCTACGTTGCGTGATTTTCGAGATCATAGGGGGGGGGGGCGAAATCCGCCCCCCCCCCCCCTCCAGGGCGTGTAATTATCAGAGGCCCTCCAGGGCGCGTGTTAATAGTACTAATTTAGTCGTTTCATACCAAAATAGTGAGCATGCTCCAAATAATTGAAGATGGGACGGCGAAATGTGAACTCATACTAAAAAACTAAGTAATGTATATTTGTTCATGAACAGTTCATGAACGTTCGTGAACTGTTCTTGAACAGCCATTTTGTCGTGAACAGATGACCTTGATAATGAAATTCGTAAACAATCAAATAAACAAACAAAAAAACATTGTTCATGAACTGTTCACGAACACTTATACAAACAGCAAACCCTGGGAAACGAATGAGGCAAAAAAAATACATATTTCTTTTGCAAGAAGTATTTTTTAGCAGGCAGTACCCATTTTAATCGCCAGTTTCAGCGGATTTTGGGGGTGGGGCTAATTTATATGGCCGCCCCTGTCGAGCTTGGAATGTGGGAGGGGAGCTTTGGCCCCTGCCACCCCCTTTGGATCCGCCAGTGATTCCGTACAACATAGGTACCTATACAAGGAAATTCACTCCTGCATTCCTCTGCCAACCAGCAGGCAGCAGCAAAGGCTGCGACGCGCGCTGCGTGTACAATTATAACTTACCTTGGTTGTGAATCACTCCAAAATAGCGTCAGACGCGCCACTTTCCCTATCCCTACCGCTACTAAAATACTACCAAATAGACGAAATACGAAAGAGGCAAAAACAATATATCTTTCTTCGCAAGAAGTTATTTTTCTTTTCGCGAGCAGTACCCATTTTGCATCGCCAGTTTCAGCGAATTTGGGGGGGGGGCTAATTTCTATTGCCGCCCCTGTCGAGCTTGGGAATGGGGGGGGGGCTTTTGCCTCTGCCCCCTCCCCTCCCCTCTGCATCTGCCAGTGATCCAGGGGGGGGGGGCACCGAGGCCATGGCCTCCGCCAAACGCTCAAGTCGTAAGGCCAAACTATGTTTTGGCCTCCCCCAAACCGGCCAGCACAAGTACCAATCTAGGCAAAGAAACATTTTTTTCGCGCCGAGCAGGAAATGCTATAGTGGGCCATAGGTATAGTGGGCCCCTATAGTGGGTCATAGGTAAGTAAATTGTTACCAAATGCTGCCAATGAGACGTCATTGGCATAGTAAAATCTGATTAGTTCTGAAATGCCCCTTCATACTCGGCTCCTATGAGTAGACGGAATCCAAGAATACTGTTCGATAGCTCGTCAAAAATAATTTTGAAACTATTTGGTCATGTTTGGCTAAGGTCAATATTGTTGTCATCAAATGTCAGATTTTCCAGTTTAAGGACTTCGCTCCGGAAACCCCCAAATATCTCGGGAAATATGATAGCTAGGAGCAAACAAATGAAAGCAATCGAAATATATTACAACAAATTCAATCGCCATTGGTGTCCTCAAATTTTAGCTCAGGACAATAGTTAGGCTACAGAGGTCACCAAAGGCCAAAAGGCTATTTTTTTGGTCAAACTGGTTTTCGCAACTAACTTTTTGCCTAATAAAGATAAGGTAATAATGCTAACCCCATCATGTTTGTTTCGTCAAGGCGCTTCGAACCATATTCATGCAGACCAGGTTAAGTCAACTTATAAATTTGAACTTAGGTCAAGGTCAAGTGATGACTCAAGTAGGTCATGTTGCATATTGAAAGACGTGTCTCGACGAGACAAACATATTGGTGCCAGTTTAACTTGTATATTTTCATTCACTCGAGAGTTATTGACAAAAAAGTGTTGGTGAACTCAGATAATCTCTGCCGACCCTGTAGGGGTCACTGAACACAAATTGTACCTGGTTCATCAAGAATGACCTAAGCTAATATTATCCAGGAGAAATTGGACTGATATCATGCGCATCCTCGGAAAAAGAAGCATTTGAATATTTCCCCATTGACTTATAATGGGGAGGTCACGAAATTGACCCGACCTTTGGTCACATATATACAAAACGAGATAAACGAATTGTAGGTTATATGACCTTATGAAATAATTTAAGTTTTAAACCGATCGGCAAAAACTGGCTGTGGTCAAGGGCGTAGGCAAGGGGGAAGGCAAGGGGTTCACCCCCCCCCCCCCCCCCCCCCCTGGGGTTCAGAAAATCCCCTCTGGCGACCAAGCGAGGGCCCCCTGGGCCCGACGGCCCCAGTGTTTTGGATGGTGTCAGGCGCCCGCAAAACGCCTTACGTCGCATAAAAGAACGCCCACGAACCTAAAAGAATCGTAACACGAATAAATAACAGCTCACTTGCTTGTCTGTTAAAACCATGCATATGTAAATACGTACAAAAGGGCCCCAGCCAGTGTTGAGAGGTCCCTCTACCAGTTTGTAAAGGGCCCTGCCGATCTGCAGATGGCCCCCTGCCGGTATTTAGTAGGCTCCTGTCGGTTGTAGAGGGCCCTCTGTCGGCCTTTATAGGGCCCTGTCGATCTGCAGCGGGTCCCTGCCCATCTGGAGAGGGCCCTCTTCCGGCCTTTAGATGGCCCTGTCGACCTGTAGAGGGCCCTCTTCCAGGCTGTATGGGTCCTGTCGATCTGCCAGAGTACCCAGCCAATCTGTAGAGGGCGCTCTGCCGACCTTAAGATGGCCATTCCGGCTTTATAGGGCCCTGGCAGCCTTTAGAGGGTCCTTCCAGCCTTTAGAGGGCCCTTCCGGCTTCTAGAGATCCCTGTCGGCCTTTAGAGGGCCCTGTCGGCCTTTAGAGGGCCCTGTCGGCCTTTAGAGGGCCCTGTCGGCCTTTTAGAGGGCCCTGTCGGCCTTTAGAGGGGCATGCCTGCCTTTAGAGGGCCCTACCGATCTGTAGATCGCCCTGCTGATCTGCAGAGGGCCTCTGCCGGCATTTAGAGGGCCCTTCCGACCTGTAGAGGGCCTCTTCTAGCCTTTAGGAGCCTTGTCGATATGCAGTGGCCCAATCAATCTGTAGAGGGCCCTCTGTTGGCATTTAGAGGGCCCTGCCATTATGTAGAGGGCCCTCTGCCGGCTTTTAGAGAGCCCTTCCACCATGTAGATTGTAGAGGGCCCTGCCAACCTATAGAGGGCTCTCTTCTATCCTTTAGGGGCATTGTTGATCTGCAGAGTACCTCAGCTAATCTATAGAGGGCTCCCTGTCGGCCTTTAAATGGCCCTACCGGCCTTTACGGTGCCATTCCGGCCTTTAGAGGGCCCTGTCGGTTTTTAGAGGGCCCTGGCGGCCTTTAGAGGGCCCCGCCGATCTGTAGATCGCCCTGCCGGCATTTAGAGGGCCCTGCTGACCTGTTGGAGGGCCCTCTTCCAGCCTTTAGGGGCCCTGCCGATCTGCAGTGTCTCAGCCAATCTGTAGAGGGCCCTCTGCTGGCCTTTAGACGGCCCTGACAATCTGTAGAGGGCCCTCTGTCGGCCTTTAGAGGCCCCTGCCGATCTGTAGAGGGCCGCTGCTGTCCTTTAGAGGGTCCTGTGGTGGTAGAGGTGGTCTGCCGGTCGAGTGCCGGTGAGGCTCTCGAAGGAAGACCAGTCAAAGTTCTCATTGTTTGTATGTGTATGCTAGTATCGTCTGAGGAGTACAAGGCTTTGACAATGCCGATCTGTAGAGGGTCCCTGCCTATCTGGAGAGGGCCCTCTGCTGGCCTCTAGAGGAGGGCCTTGCAGATCTGTAGAGGACCCTCTGCCAGCCTTTAGAGCCCTTTCAGCATGTAGATTGTAGAGGGCCCTATCGACCTGTAGAGGGCCCTCTTCCAGCCTTTAGGAGCCCTGTCGATATGCAGTGTCTCAGCCAATCTGTAGAGGTCCACCTGCTGGCCTTTAGAGAGCCATGCCGATCTTTGTAGAGGGCCCTCTGTCGACCTTTAGAGGCCCCTGCCGATCTGTAGAGGGCCTCTGCTGTCCTTTAGTCCCCGGTAGAGGTGGTCCGCCGGTCGAGCGCCGGTGAGGCTCTCGAAGGAAGACCAGTCAAAGTTCTCATTGTTTTTCAGTGATTGCTGGTAACGTCTGAGAGAAGTACAAGGCTTTGACAATGTACGAGTATTAACCCGGGATTGGCTGGGGTCTCAGCCGAACGCCATTGGCTAAGAGGAGAGGGAGGGCGTTTTTGGCCCCCCTGGTTATCTTCCGAACCAATAACCGCAGCGTCGACCTGCAGAGGTGGCCAAAGATCTTGTCTGGACACACATCCGGACAAACACGTTGGCCCGTACTTTCCTGAGCGACCCTCGACTGGAAATATTCGATTTTTTAGATAAAAAACATGTAAACATGTTTCTCATCCTTCGACGATTTTGAATTAGAAGCGCCTTGACGAGACAAACACCATGGCGAAAAAATAGATCTTGTCTTCATAAGGCAAAAAGTTATTTGCGAAAAACTGTTTTGCCAACAAACAAAAAAATACATTTGATGACATCTGGAGCCTAAAATATTGACCTGAGCTCAAATTTGAGGACGCAAATGGCGATTACATATTTCAAGAGCTTTTTTATTCTCGTTTGTTCCTAGCTGTTCCCGATATATTTGGGGGCTTCTGGAGCGAAGTCCCAAAACTGGAAAATCTGACCTTTGATGACCTCTGGTGACCTCAATATTGATCTGACCTAAAAAAAAAGACAGATATGCATTCGATAGTGCTCGTCTCGAGCTATCTAACACCATTTTCTGACTGTCGCTACGTTGCGTGTTTTTTATATTTTAGGGGGGGGGGGCGGAATCCGCCCCTCATCTGGGCGTGTAATTACCAGAGGCCTTCCAGGGCGTGTGTTAAGATATGACTAAATCGTGTTGTAGAAACCCCTCGTATCACAATGTGGTGTATTTTTTTCAAGCGAATTTATAAGCAAACGGTATCCAAAGCTTTCTATAAATAAAGATATAATGAGTAATGGGTATGTTACTTCGTTATTTTGTAGAGATTTTGTAACTTCATCGTAGATGTGCATAA